>JAQFYU010003285.1:0-10257 GCA_034694905.1 Ceratophysella granulata | reverse complement strand
CCGAACCGCATGACTGCAGGCTTGTGGAATACGTAAATGCATATGAAGCCAGAAGTCCTACTCATCACTGTAAAGCACGATATTTTTACAAAAGTTGACTGTTTACAAAACCAATGAATGAATATTGCATAAATGAGATACATATTTTTTGCAGGGCCTATGCAGGCAACTACTACGCTTTTAGCTACAAAAGAACTCGACACATCAAAAAACGCAACACCAAAAATAGGAATACAAAAACCACGTTAAGTACATCAAAAACTGAAAATCTAAACAGTGACACAAAAACCTCGACATATCTTAAACAGAGACACCAAAAACCTCGCTACCAGGAAAGGTAAACAAGTATTCCGGACATTTTGTGACGTGGCTTTCGATGCTGCGGTTTCTTGGTGCCTGCTGTCGCTGTTTTCGGTAAAGCGGGTTTTGTCTGCTTGTGTATTGAAAAGCATCAATATTTAAATTATAGTAGCATACGAACGATGTAGTTGTGTGCAAATATAATTCAAACGAAAAAGTTGAAATCCTAAATCCCCATGTTTGTAAAAACGTAACATGCCAAAGGCGAACTTGACTGGTCTTCGAGCTTATCAATTAAATTCGATTGATTGATTGAATTCTGAATACGATTTAATTAGAAATATTAATATGCAATACCTTGTGTTAAGGGCAATATAACATGTATGGTTTATGGCTTAGCAAAAGCCGGTATATACTCGAATGCGATACTCAAGCCTCAAGCCTAAGCTCCCAACTTGATTGACAGATGCACTCAATTCCTCCTTTACCAAAAGTATTGACTCATGCAAAAACTTGTGATTTATGAGAGTTTGGACAAAAGTGTTTACTCACCGTTCGAATTATTGTTGGCATCCACATGAGGGCCCGAGTACTCATAATGCGGGTCTGCAAACCGAGCCCTCGTGTCACTCACTTCTTGTCCAGTGATGAGCTGGAACCCTGGACGTCCATCATCCCATTTCCAGTCACAAGGCTCTTCAAAGTCGCAATGAACGCCTACAAGATTCCCATTAGAATTGAGTTCCAAACTCGAACTGTTAGATCCGCCATTAAAGCGACTCGACAGACTGGCTACGCAGTCCCTGACATTGACTAGTAGCATGAACATGCACAAGAGACGGAGGCCAGAACTACTGTTATTCCTCATCCTCGTCCGTCTAAGCCAGCACGTCGTCACCCAACCCGTTCCAAAAGGACGCTTTTGGCAGTCCTCCATCTCACAACACTCAAATTACGGAAAACAAGAGCATATGAACCAACGGAACTGTGCTGCTGCACAGAAATTGTGACGGAATATTCTATGGCTACACGAAACACGTTTAGTTAATGAATCCAAATCACATTTTAGTATTTCGAGAGTTAACTGGTTCAAGGAATAATGTTCTATTTTGAGGAGAAAAGTGGAAAGTTGTGTTATTGGGAGAAAGGAGTGAAGAAAGAGAGGAAAGTGGGCAGTTGTGAACTGGAATCTGTTCAGAAAGTAACTGGAGACGCGTGGAGAAAGAGCGAAGAAGATGGAAATGGAAGAGAGGGAGATGCTTGGGCAAGTATAATGTAGTTGAATGTAGTAGTACAACTTCTCTCTGCTCAGACTGGAACTCCGCACTCTGCGGATCTGCACGAGAAAATAGGCTGCAAAAAGTTCCCGGCTCTCCGACCTCCGACTCCAACTATTATTTCTTGTCGCAGGAAAGGAGCAGAGCAGTGGAACCGCATTGGCTCCGTTTCACAAGATGCAAAATAATATATGTAGACGGGGAATGGGGAACTAGTCGGGCGTGTAACAGTGCAATCTTTTTGGCGCTGATTAACTCGGTGTAAGATTTACTACTTGTTTGAGGTGCAAGGCCCGTTTTCTTCATCCACTTTAATAATCACGAGAATACGTAGATCATAAACTCCCTCTCTCCCTGTATCGGTCACACAACTTCTGTCAACGGCGCTACCACCGGTGACCAGTGCCCTGGAAACGTAATATTCAATTTCTTAATTCTGGATTCCAAGATAAAATATTGTTGATGATGCTCAAAGTCGTTATACTAATAACGTTGACTCGACTGTCATGGCAACGTAAGGCAATTCTAAATAATATTTTCGATTTTATAACGGGCCTCAAGACATAGTGATGAGGTGTAAAAGTGATGACTACATACTTCACAACACCAACGATGTTATTGAAGCCCGATTAATTACGCGGTCAGGCAAATTAAAAACACAGGTACAGATCAGTGATTTGATCACTGAATGGGTCAGCTAGTATTGTATAAACTGCACTAAGTAGCCCAGGGTGCCGCTTCTCAGTAGAGGTCACACTCGTTTCATACATACATGTACACTAAACCGTAGCTAATTTTGCTATTTATATACAAATAAAGAAAACGTTTTGTCATACAAATGCATTAAACCCCCGCTAATTTTGTTTTTTATATACAAACAAAGAAAACGTTTTGTCATAAAAGTACATTAAACCCCAGCTAATTTTGCTATTTATATACAAACGAAGAAAACGTTTCTGCGGCGCATGCTAATCGAGAGAAGAAAGTTTATGTGTTCGCATTTCGCATTCGTTGGTATTTGTGCTCATGCTCAGTGCTCATTATTGAATCATTCATCGTTCAATTGATTACAACCACACGATCGAGTCAGTCGCACTCAGTGATCCCTTGATTGCAGCCGTTTATTTTGAGGAAGAAACCTGGATTTGCTAAATCGACTTGAAGAGAAATTCGATCTTAACAAAACTTGTATCGCATGGGCCAAGAATAATTATGAATCGTGTAGATTACCTATTTTAATACTATTAAGCGTGGTAAGAGTAACAGCATGCGTTATATGCAAATCTAAACTGATGCCTAAGCAGGATTAATTCTCAAAGTTCTAATTAGCGAGTGAAGGTTTCATGCAACATTGAAAAAGATTATGTTTATGATCACCATTGCTCTATTCAGTCTCCAACCTCTCAAGCGCTACTTTTGATTTAAAATTATTTTCGTAAGGTTATCAAATTTTCCATTTGAAATATCGGCTGCCACAATAACACTATAACACTATAACACTGATATTTCGTGTCCGTCTTTTAACATCGGAAATTGAGCGTGTGTAACTGGCATAGGAATATGTACACGTACAGATCCAGAATTAGGCTTACAGATATAAGTATTTTTACTAAAGACGAATTAGTGAACTTTTAGGTTTGGCTTCGATTCCACAAACGTCAGCATAAAAAACTCGAACCAAAGATATGCTTATCCATTAAATTGTATATGTCACGACACGACATTGTCAGTGCAAATTAAATCTGTCTGTAACATGAGCGATATATCTTTGCGTCACTAAGTTTATTAATTGAAAAATTGTTCTACGCAAACTCAATGGTTGAATTCAGGAGCAAGGAACATCTGGTAGCCACTAGCCACACATGTATAAAGTTAGATAGTAGCCACTAACTCGTTCATGTTCATGGTAACCCTCTCTTGCTAGGTTAAGTTAGGTTTGCTTAAACACGCGCAAGTAGCTCTAACGTAACTTTCTCCATAAGCGCTAACCGGTATCTTCTCCGTTCTTAAATTCGCCTATTGAACCAATGTGTGGTATGCTAATGTAGCCTTAAACTGAATCTCATAATTAAGTCAGCATTTAGTTTATAATTGGTTAAACTTGTTAACATTTGAATGCAATGTATGAATATTTTGAATATTAAATAATTTAATTCCGTATATAAGTACGCATGAATAAAATCTAACTTATCGGTTCAAGTCAAGTATATTTCAGGCAAACTGTTATATATCGTACATCGTACGAGTTCAGTTCACAGAATGGTTGAGATTGTTGAATGTAAGGATAGGTGATGCAATGCAAGGAGTTGGGATGCGAGGGAAGGAAGGGATGTTGGGAGTTGGGATTCGGATTTAGTTTTTGACTTTGTTCCCGACTGCGGATGCAGTGTTGGCGGGTATTCTCGCTGACAGGAATACACTGCAAGGCGCTTCTTCTGTCCTGAGCTCTCTATGTAGGCCCTACTACATCCATCCTACGTCCTACTGCATGGTCCCATATCCGACACACAAAACAAATACATGAACCCCACAGTTTTGGCATTGCGTTACGACACTATTACTGTACTCCCACATTTGAAGGAGTCGAGCGTCTAAGAAAGATGTGCCATAGACTGACGCTCACACTACGCAGTCTATAGTATATTTATATGTGCGACTAAGTTCCTTCTGGCCCGTCCTGGTCCAATGCTAAATCCTTCAGGATAAACTTTGAACACGACCGTATTAAACCGAATTCCGGAAGTCGTCCAGGCGCCACAACCAAGTGTTACGAGTTGATCATTTTACACACTTGGCTTTTATTGCCCATCGTGAGACAACATACATTTCAACTCTACAACGAAAACAATGTTTCAATTTTCAAAAGATGAATTTACCTTGCGATTTTACTCAATAGGGAAACACATTAACTAAATCATTCTATTAAAACCAAATATATATTCACTCCTTTATTCAGGCTTCCACAAATGTAAGAAACCAAATTAGCAAAGGTTGATGCAAAATTAACCCATTTTTTTGTTGCAAATTCAACTTTTCTTTGTCTATTTGGTGATATTTGTTTTTACCAATCTGGTTCTTGTCAATATATCCTAATTCTAAATTTTACCTGTTCAAATGTATACATATCAATTGCATTTTTAAAGATTTATTTTTATATTGACGAAACATTACCAGAACCTAACAAAATTCAACAATTCGCTACAAATATTTTACTACCGATATTTTTGCATTTTTTTAAACTAATTCAATAAAAAATATAATTTTTGCATTGTAAATTTGCATTTCTAATCCTGCATTTAGTCCTAGATGATCTGAAATATGATTCCGAAATTATTACTACAGTAAAGGCAGATATGAGTTCATAAACCTCACAAATACCTATCTGTTTGATTTTGCGTCCCATTGATAGCTCATTCAAATATGATTTGTACAGATAGAAGGTAAATTATAGACATTTGTCAAAAATGTCCTTGGTGACCTTGAGCACAAAAGCCGCAATAAGCTTATTTTAACCAATACATTCGATGAATGAAACTTAGATTTTAAACTCAAGTAATCTCAAATTGACATGAGACATGGTCACACGGGTGAACATTAGAAAACTCCTGACCAGGAAGGTAGCGAGTATCAAGCGTGACGCAAAACACTTCAATAACGATGTGACTGTATGATAATTCCATACTCTTTCCTCAGAAGCCAATAATCTGGTCTGGTGAAGCTATGCAATAGCCTAAAATATACCCTCCAGTTCAGGATACATTCGGGTTTCGGGACGTATTTGGATCACATGAGTTGTTGCTCACTCAATCTACTGATGTCAGGTCTAATCTCGTTTCATCTCAATTTTAATTATACGAGATCAGCCTGTCTACATACATTTATTTATACATTCATATTCAGTGGCTTTTTTGGTCTGTTAGTACTTGCTCCTCTTCAGAACCACTCAGCCTAACCTCAAAACTGAAAAGTGTGCTTTGTGCTTCATTTCAGAAATACTTTTTAAACATGATGATGGAGCCAGAATTCAATATTAAATATTTCGGAAAGTTTCAGTTGTTCATGTTTGGAAAAATTCTACATGCATAGTGAGATCAATTATTGTAATTGAATATGGAGCATGATCGTGGGCGTAGGTGAAGGCTGACAAGCAGTCCAAGTCCAATATTATTTTACTGTTATTTGACGTTTGATTGATGAAAGCAGTAGCTTTAACGAAGATATTGCATATTGCATTGCAAAAGGTGAGTATTCAAGTTCTTCATCAAAAAGAAGAGGCTTTTCAACCAAATACCTGTGAACCTTTTTAAATTTAAAATATTTTTATCTGTATATTAAAATTTTTACTTTCATTAAAAATGCATAAGATATGCCATGAAAATCTAAATATCTGCACAACAACTTGGAAAATGTACCAAAATTAATTGAATATATGCAAAATACAGAAACTAGAAAAATATTGATACGTGCAAATACGATAAAACTGATATATAGACAAGAATGCAACAGAATTTTGTGTGAAACACTAGTGTTGACTATAGACTCGTACCATTCAAAATTGAGTCTGATTCCGGGAAGTACTAAATAGATATGAATACGGATAGTAAAATCAACAAACCTTGAAATATTCGTATCTGTCTCCGTGTGTTTTGCTACTGATAGTGCGTGTTTCAGGTAATTGATTAGGACAAACATTTTATCTACTGCACCACTAGAATTATGCCCTGCCATTCCACAGTTGCATAAGTCCTCATTTAAACCTTTTGGCCTTCCGACGAATTCAAAGTTCTTTATTTCTGTTCTCAAATATAATTTGACCATACAGTAAATAGCAAAAATTGGATGTAGCTAAAGCCTTGTTGAATCTTTTTCTCATTGTGTGCTGTTCGTATTCGATATTGCGCATCCCATCCCCATCTCATCCTGATTTTCTTTAATTTTCAGCAACTCACAATAATGGCAAGGTAAAACGCAAATATCAACTCAAACAACCTGCTTAACTCTGAAGTACGAATTAAGCTGTCTTAAAGAATGATTTGACCATATATTTTCAGGTTGGCCTTAGCCGAACGGGAATTTATACTTGAACAACTTGAGCGGGTTCCGGTAAAAGTGCCCATTTACACGTGTGCAAATGGACATTACACGGAGGAAAGTAAAAGGTGTCCAAATTGTAAATCCAAAGTCATTCGAAGTACTTTCTTGGAAGAATTGCTTCAATGGTCAACATTTAGCTGCCCTCACAAAGAATGTGGGAAAATTATGCAAGGACAAATGCTTTCGGACCATGCAGAACACAAGTGTCATTACAGGTTTGAGCTTTCGTGTAATCTATCGGTGTATATTGTATACTAGTTTCATTGACTAGGAATACTGTAACTCTATTTATATTGTACTTTTTGACAGACCAATTCTATGCACTGTCGATGCTTGTCAGAGGGAGATAACATTCTGGACCTATTTCGCCCATTTAGAACATGGTCACCACGTGAAAGGCGACAGAAGCAACGAAGAATTTACCTGCGTTCTTTTGACCCCAATCGGTTCGTACTATATGAATATAATTTACACATTCAACGTATTATATATCAGACATGCCGATAGATTGACAAAAACCGGATTCTCAATAGTCAAATAATAGTCAGGCAAAAATTATTTTCCCAACTAGGCAAACCAATAGTCGAATTGGCGAAATTTTGTTTTGGCGACTGGCGAAAAGTTATTTTGGATTCATTTTAAAATTTACCAGTTTGGTTTATCCAAAATGTTCATTTTGCATAATGTTTTGCAATTTATGAGAATTTTGCCAATTTGCAAGCTTTTTTAACTCTGAAGGTCAAGTTTTGCCAAAATGACCGTTGCCAATCTACACTACAATCAATATATCAACCAGATTGGTCAACGAATCGCGGGTTTCATTTCAATTTTAACCTTTTTTAATGTATTACTAAGATGCAGCGCTAAAAAACAAATATACGATTGTTAATTAATGTACGATTCTAAAAATGCAAATAAAATCGTATTTTGTTCAAACGATGATTCTATTTAAGTGTGTAACATTTACAATAATTGTTGGTACATAGAAAACCGCACAACTCTAAACTACAAAATTTGGAACGATAGCACCTTCTTAATTTGGACAAGATCTACTCCCACTGAAACCTGTATCTGGGTTCAATACTACGGACATGAAGAGGTGGAAAAGGAATTTGTAGCAACTGTCTCTCTTCAAGGAAAGGTTGGGCATATAATTCAATCTCCTGTCGGTGTCTGCAGATCCTGAAGCTCAGGTGACCTTAACGATACGAATATTATTTTTCCACAGAAACCTCATAAGACTGAAATCCAATTTCCGGTAACATCAATTCAAGCTTCTTTCGAGACCGTTCAAAGAAAAGCGGCTTTCGCTCATCTCTCAACTCCAGCTCTCGTAAAATACATGACTGGAGAGCTGCTCCGCGTCTTCGTCTCAGTTCACAGTATACTCCAAATAAACGCTGAAGGGATTTATCGTCTTGATAGCAGGGATGATGCTAAACATGAATCCGATTGCTGATACTCATTTGTGTATGGGTTTATCATGATATATTCCAGTAATTAACGAGCTTTTGCCAATACATAAAACTATTTTATATCAATTGCTTTGAAATAGTAGCTACTTTAACCAAATTGGAACATGCGAAAGAATATTGATGTTCCATTAATCTGAACCCGTATAGAATTACTCGCTCCTAAATGTTGGAGCTAATATGGACAATTGGCTAGTTTGTATACTAACCGGCTAATATGGAAATTAAACTTGTTAAGCTAGGCATGTTAATATATATTTCAAAGATCGGAAATTAACTGTTTCTTACTCGAGATTTGTCGCTCTTTGTCATTTAAAATCAAATCCGTTACACTGGAACACAATTAATTTGGATGTATGGTTCCAGACACAGTTAATTCGTTCCTAAAAATCTCAATTAATTGTGTTACAAGGGAACAAATTTCATTTTAATTGACATCATTAGAAATAATATCAAATCCTGAGTAAGAAATTTCCAATCTTTGATTTGAATGTTAGCATACATAACTTAACGTTCTTTAAAGAACAATTTCCATATTAGCCGGTTAGTATGCAAGCTGGCCATTTGACATACTGGATTCAGGCTTCAACATATCTAAACAGCATTTAGAAGTCGAATTGAAGCGAAATAAAATGTCATTGGATAAGTCATATTAGCAGTACGCAGATTTGGTTGAACTCAGGATGTTTAATCATGATTGTTGTTTCAGTTGTGATGTGACTGCCTGGATTTGGCTCCTGACTTAGCTTAGTCTGGAGTTTACAATTTGCAATATAATGGAAGTCAATCACTTAGCTCGGCTCACTGCTTCATTCTAAATAAGTGAAATGTTCGGGGATGGGACAAGTGATTGATGATCAACTATTGAAACAGGCTTTAAGGCAAGTGATAAATCATGGTTCTCTTGCAGCGGCAGAAGATTATGGCACAAAGCAAGATTTACCTTGAATTGTATTTTTTTTCGACTTGTGCTTTTAAAACTAGCTATGCATTTTAAAAGATAAAACAAACTAAGTTGAGGTTTATCTTCTCACTCAAATAATAAAATTTCATAAACCTTTTTTGGGATAAAGTGTAGCTATCATATCGTATGCACTGCGTTACTTTTATCCGCATAACTTAACTAGGTAGGTAAATTTTAGAGGAATGAGCAAAATCGTCAGCTGATAAAACATTCCAAAATCATTTAATAATATATAAAATTAAAATTGCATTTTTGACTAGAACAAACAAAATCAAAATCTATGAAAATATGTGATCTAAAATTGAGATTTATACACACTTTTTACAATTATGATCTAAAAATCACCAATTCATATTAAAATCAGGCTTTAAAAAATCCAAAATCATAAAAAATCACATATTTAAACTCCTCAGCAATAGATCAAGGTATAACTTCAAGGAACTCTATCAAATTCAAAAGCATTTTTAGCACGATTTTAAAAGCACTATTTTTCAGCGTTATGATTTTCCTATCTTTATCTCTACTAAAAGATATTCAAAATGCGGATTAAAATTTCAACTCGAATTTGAATTTTGTCCCAAATTCCAAGTAGGCACTTTTCATAAATTTAAATATGATCGTAAATATGAGTTGACTAACTAGACACCCGGTGGAAGTTACGCTGAATATTCATTAAACGAATCCAACTTTTCTTCCGAGAAATCAACTTCCCCGTCTCGCTTTCAGATTTCAGATTCAGACACAAGCTGCCCACTTCTTTCTTCATTAAACTTTACCATGACTACTCTATTATGCATCATATGCAAAACTTTGTCTAAATGGAAAGAATAGACTTCAGCTTGCTTTCCACGAACGGCTTGAACTTTGAATTATTATTTTAGTTTGAATGACTAATGCTAAGAAGTCTGTTCCCAAGACGTAAGTCTGAACAGGTGTAAGTCGTCTCAGGAACATTATTTTCTTCGCATGGAGTAGTTCTGATTCGGTGCAGAACTAATACAATTGGAGTAGTTGTATTGTAACTAAACTACAATTTGGAGCGTGTTCAACAAACTGTGAATTCCATCCTTCTCTAAGATAATAAAAATCTTGTCGAGCTAGATACTGTACTACGAATTCTGTACAACAACGCATACAAAATATGGAGTGT
>JAQFYU010003284.1:0-10259 GCA_034694905.1 Ceratophysella granulata | reverse complement strand
GATAAGTGCCATCTATTTGGTACTTTCACAATCAACGTAGAATTCCTTGGTGGAGGCTTTACCAAAAATCCCATAGAAAGCGCATGCCAAACTTAACTATGAGAGTACTTGAAAGACGTAAGTTTACAAATGTAAACCGTTCCGGCTCGGACGGGTCAAATCGTGATATGCTCTTTGCTTTTACTTGAAAACTAACATGGTCTCACTTTTAACATTTGTGCAAGTACGGTTTCTGAGGTGCTACTCTACAATAAAGAGAAAATTCTAAAGCTCGCATCCTGTAACCGGTAGCACAGGCGCTTTGTAACTAATTCTTGGTATTATTTTACAATCAAAATACAGTGGCACTTGAAATCCAGCAAAAGTGGAGAACAAGTAATTCTGATAATCTTGGTAAACTCTGGCTAAGCCTACTTCGCAAGTATGCTATTGAATTCCCCTTCAAGGAACTTGTGATTTCTATTTGCTCCGATGTGGTTGAAAAGAAATCTGATCGAATTTGGAATCGTCGTTTGTCAATTGAAGGTACATCAAAGCCTTCTATTTGTTTTGCTTCCTAATAATTATTATTGGTAAGCACAATACACTATCTCTCAACTAATTATGAATTTTTGGGAAAAAATAGATCCGATTGTCCCAAAATCAAATTTGGCACGTTCAGTCTGCAGTAATCGCATATGTGATTATGTCTGTGAACGTATAAAGTACTTGTATCACTACTTTGCTGTTCCAAGAATGGTTGGTGGGATTCCATTGTACAGCGAGATCGTTCCGCTGGATAGCCTTAAATGTGTGGATAGAATTTATTTGTTTGGCAAACCAAAACCGGTGGCTGTCGTCGCCCCGGTTCAAACAATTCAAGGAGGTGATAAAGGACGTCAGGTTGTTCAGCAACGTCAAGGTACACTATTAACTTATTTAGTTTGTTGACCCGACACGTGAGCCGCGGTGTTTTTGAAACTTCAATACCTTAATCCTTTAGGAAAGGCCCACGTTGTTGAGGAGCACCCGTTCCCGAAAATTAGGATGATCAACATTCCCGACTATCAGGGTGATGTTCGAGTGCATGTTATACAGGAAGATCTTCATTTGATCCATCAAGTTCTGGTTCCGTCAGAGTACTTCTACGAGTTTAATCAACGCATATTTCAAGCCGGGGAGGTAATATGTAAATCTTTTCTTGACCTCTTGAAATATATAGTCTTATTTGTGGATGTAAACACTTGCTATGATTTTGTCTGCAGAAACCCCCAATTATTTGCAAGGGATGTGGCGGAGAGGGTCACTTGAAGCCAGATTGTCCCGAAGAGAAGTTACCGAGAAGCTCACGCCTTCCCTTGGAGCCAATTTCACACTTCACCAACAACGTTCTGAGTGATGTATTGATGAGAATCTTTCGTACGTAATATTGATACTGTAGTACTTGAAATACTTCACTACCTCTGTCTTTGTAGCAGAATGGGTCCACCCAAAAACCGCGAAACCAAAAACCGCGAACCCAAAAACCGCGAATCAAAAACCGCGAATCAAAAACCGCGAAGCAAAAACAGCGAAGCAAAAACCGCGAAGCAAAAACCGCGAAATGGCATTCGCGGTGACAAAACCGCGAAAGAGAAAACCGCGAAACAAATTAAAATTTAAAATGAAATAATAAATTTCATGTTTCATTCATAATAATAATAATAATGTATATATTTGGGGGAAAACTGATAATGACGTTCGCGTGTAGTCATGTCACTGAATGCTGACACTGTTACGCTTTAATATTGTGCCAAGCGTTCCACAATATGAAATAGAATATACAGATTTTGTACAGAAATATATAAAAACATGATTTATTATTTATTTAAACAATTACATGGAATAGGAAAATATTACTGTTCTGTGTTACCGGATTTTCTAGTTTAAATAACAAACCAAATCGTATCTATAAGGGTGAACTGGACTACTTACATTACAATTTTAATGGACCAACGACCAACAACTGGGCCAACGGACCTGGACTGGAGCAATCGTTCGTTTAACGAAGTTTAACCTTCCTGGTTTTTATTTTGAGTGGATGTTTCAACATTTCTGGTATTTCATTGATTTCGCGGTTTTCTCCTGTCGCGGTTTTTGCTTCGCGGTATTTGGTTCGCGGTTTTTGATTCGCGGTTTTTGCTTCGCGGTTATTGCTTCGCGGTTTTTGTTTCGCGGTTTTTGATTCGCGGTTTTTGGTTTCGCGGTTTTGACCTGCTTCGAGCAGAATATTTTCCTGTTCTAATTTTAATCCATCAATCCTAACAGATGCGGATTGTCTGAATGAGAAGGATATTCAACTAAGACAAGGTATTGTGGCTGATATCAATCATGCGCTGAAGCCATGCTTCCCGGACGCCGTTTTGAGCCTATTTGGATCTTCCTACAATGGATTCGGTCTTCGACATTCGGATATTGACATTTGCCTTCGGTTTGAAAACTTTCCGATAATGAAGGTAATAGATTACTCTTAGACCAACCTGAACTCGGTTTAATTGAAATTCTGCGTTGAATAGGCGGACCTGCAGAGTGACAGAGTTAACAATATGTTGAGAACTATTGTGGAGCGACTAAAGGAATCCGGAACGATGAGTGAAATTTTAGCAATTCCGTCGGCTAAAGTTCCCATAGTGAAGTTCAAACACAAGGCAACTAGACTGGAAGGAGATATCAGCTTGTCTAATCGACTAGCATTGCGTAATACCACTCTTCTGAAGTGCTACACGGATATCGACCCTCGTCTTAAGGTAAGTAATCTTGAATTTTCGGGTGGCCAAACTCATATTTACATTTCCTATTTAGTATAATTTTGAACAAATAAATTACCTGTTTTAATTTTGGCCTTTCAGGTATTGGGCTGCTTTATGAAGACCATAACTAAACTCTGCGACATCAGCGATGCGTCCAAGGGAAGCCTATCGTCTTACGGCTACATCTTGATGCTTATTCACTTTTGTCAACAGCACGAGCCTCCAGTCCTGCCAGTTTTGCAAAAGGTATCTGTATTGTAGTGGTTCGTTTAGTTGGAGGAGCAACAGCGTCAGGGCTATTTTTGAATTAAGATTAAAAGTTACTCATTATATTTTCCTTAATTTCTAGTTGCCGTATGGGAAATCTGATTACGATAGTGTGGATGGTATTGACGCATCGTTCTTTAGTGATTTATCACAACTTGTAAGTAAACATCAAATATTAAAAATGAATACTTCGCTCTTCCAGTAGTAGTACGCTTCTAATATTGACCTATATTCTAGCCAAGAGTCTGGCATGGCTACCGCTCAAATAATGAATCTGTGGGTCAACTATTTCTTTCGTTTCTGAACTTCTACTCCACGAAGTTCAGTTTTGACACGGATGTGGTCAATATTCGACAATACGAACCCATGAGTCGTGAATCTAAGCTTTGGTTGTCAGATACCGCCATTGCCATCGAGGATCCTTTCGACCATTCACATAATCTCGGTGCAGGCCTTTCCAGACGAAGTAATTGTACTTACATGAATTGTCACGATTCTGTTGCCAAAGTTGATTCACCTCATATGTAATTTCCTATTTTCCTTTCTTTTTTCTAGTGGGAGTGTATATTGTTCGTAGTATTCAACGCTACAGAGATTTTTTTAGCTGCTCGATTGATCAAATGAACAGGAGCATTGACTTTACGGTAAGACTAAAGCATTCCATTACTTTACTACGTTACTATGCAAACACATATTAACACTTCAAGCTTCAGATGTTGTATAGCTATCTATCTACTGTGTTTACAGATGCACTATTTAGACACGCGACGTCTTCGTCTTGCCTATGACCCTCCAGTCGACCGTCAATGCCGGATTTGTAATCGAATTGGACATATTGCCAAATCCTGTACTTTTGCACCGAAGAATGATGATGGCTCTCTACTATATGTTCAAGATGAAGATTCGGATGAACGAGCTCATAATCCGAATAGGTTCGACTCGGGATTGGAGTCGCCTTCATTTGTTCCTCGAGGAGTTGCCGACGTCACTACAAGCAGCGGTTTTTGGCCAGGACCTGTAATGTCGTTGCCACAGCAACAGGTTACAAGTTCAAGGTCGAATCAAGGGCACAACACTTTCGTTACATCGTCGGAAAATTTTGTCTTTACATCACCCATGGTAGTAACGCCACAGTGGATGGCGTCTTCGACGGAGGAGTCCAAGGATTCTGCTAATATAGACCATGAACAGTTGAGAAAGCTCCAAGAGGGTATCTCCGCCACACTAGCTTTGATGAATCTGGGAGGTCCTACCACTACCAACGAAGCACCTTCCAGCGCCAGCAATGGTAAGTTGACATTGACATAGTTCTGAATTGGATTGGAACTATCAAATATTTGTGACTTTAAACAAACTAAACTATAGAAGTTGTACTAGTGATCTATATCCCCACACAAGTGCTGATAAACATTCTGTATTAGGTTTCCAGTTCTTTGGGAATCGGGACGACACACATCCCGATGACAGTCATTTAAGATCAATGATAGAGAAGAATCCTGGAGTTGTATTCCAGTTAAATGAGAACGAGCACAATCACATGCTATCCGAGTTTACTCAAAGGGACGGACCGTTCTTACCAAATCTTCCAGACGCTTTTCATAGCGAAGCCACAGGAGTTCAACGTCATCGGTTTGAGTCTCTTTCAGAAGATCCAGAAGATAGCATTCTGTCCCAAATGGTGCAAGAGACTGCAGCTCGTCGGCTTGGTCGACCCTTCCAAGAATACCCCTTTGATGGGAATCAAGGAAATATGCCGATGCGCTTTGTCGGACCCCCACCGGGATACCCGGTGCCTATATCAACAATGGCAGAAGGGCTTGCATCCTATCCACCTCCGGGATACCCTCCCAATCCGCCACCGCCACCGGGCTACTCGCATCCACCTGGATATGCTCCAATAAGTCATCCACAGATACCATACGATCATACTCCCACACTGGCTCACTTCCACCCAGGCCCACCAACAACATCCGCACCTTACATGCACCAACAGACTGGACCAGTCTCTGGAGGTCAGTTTTTCCAAGGACCAGTAGTCTCTGGAGGTCAGATGTTCCAGGGACCAGTCTCTGGAGGTCAGTTATTTCAACTACCAGTCTCTGGGGGTCAACTATTTCAACTACCAGTCTCTGGGGGTCCGTCATTCCAAGCGTCGGTCTCTGGAGGTCAGCCATTCCATGGGCAAGTCTCTGGAGGTCACCTATTTCAAGGGCCAGTCACTGTAGGTCAGCTTTTTCAACTACCAGTCTCTGGGAGTCAGCTTTTCCAAGGACCAGTCTCTGGTGCTCAGCCATTCCAAGGGCCGATTCGTGATGGCTATGGCGGCATGCCCAACGGAGACGAGTCTCTCGACAACTCCCAGTTTCACCCGGGCCTCCTTAATCAGTATGAATATCCTCAGTCCCAACAAAACTTTCTTCATGGAATGATGCCAACTCCAGTTCCTAATTACTGTAATCCAGAACTACAATCTCCAAATGCTGAGAATCTTGTATCCACCCCACCACCCGATGTTGCTCTTGGTCTGGAAAGTGAACGCCAGGAAAATATCTCGGATCAGTCAGCAGAGTTTCCGGCAATGGCTCAGAGTCAGGGAGGGCCACATCCCCGTGCCCCAATGTTTGTGATGGGACCATCGGGCCAGATGCTGAACCACAACTATGGCGACATGAGCAGTCACTCATACCATCTCAGTCACATTCATCACGGACCAATGGTGAGTGCTGTCCCAATCGGAATGCCCCCACACACCAGTAACATCCAAGCTTTCCCCGTCCAACAGGCGCAGGCATATACTACAGCAACAGTCCAATTTCAACAAACTCTGGCTGCTCAGCAGTACCATCAGCACCAGGCCATGCTCCTCAGACATCAACAAGAATACAATCTGTATCTTCAACACCAGCGTCAGCTACAACAAGAGCAGTTTATTCAGTATCAGAATCAAAATCTGGCGGAGGAGCCTCAGGGTTCTACTTCTTCGCAACAGCTTTCAAACTATGTCCACCACGAAAATCATTAGTTAGAACGTCGTTCAGAACTTTTGTAGAGCAAGACTAGCTTGCAGTAAGTAGATATTTAGAAAATTCTTTAATCCAAAATATTTGTACTTTCATTAAAAATTGTGTATAAGTTCCTCATGTATTACAGAGAGGGTTGTCTGACGACAATTTCAAATTGTGTAAATGGATTCGTCGACTGAAAGAATCAAGTTTTTCAAAATAGTATCCCAAAAATTTATTTCACAACATGTGTACTTATTTTACCTTGTACACTTTTTTTTACTTCAGGCTGATTTGTTGTCAGTTGAACAATTTGAAATTTTCAATTCGGTACGCTCAAGGTTTGACGTGTGGCCGGTTCGTTCTCTTAAATTAATGGTGTAAATCGTAACTGGAATTGGGAGAAGGTTTCCTAACGAATAACATATATCACTATTGTCTTCTCATACCAAATCCTAATTCGGTTTTCAGAGCCACACGTTCACTTGAAAGCGTTTATTTTAGTCTTCAATGTGTCTTTTTTTTTAATTTTAGCTATTTTGTATTTGTATTGCGAATTACAATTTTCATCTCTTTCAAGTGTGGCTGTTGGTCAATTTCTCACACAAAATAGACCAAGTGTTTTTTATATATATTTTTAAATCTTCATAACCCTCGGGAAAATGGTTTTATGAACTTTATATTTTAAAACTTGCCAATGTGTTGATGATCCAATTCTCAGTCGACACCTTTATAGGAAAAAAAATTAGAGTTTTAATCAAAGGCCTTGCATTCCTTGAGGTCGGTAGCTCAAAGAATGCGGTCAACCGCGATTGTTTACTAAAAACTTGATTTGGGAGTAAGTCTATTTTATATTCATCTCCCAGCATCGAGCATCAGACTACAATGTTAATATATTAAAAATTGAACTACCTGGTGACTATAGAAATGCATTGTCTTGACATAAGAAACATGTACCTACTTGTGGTCCCTTCCTTTATGTATCATGTATCATGTACTATCAAAGGTTGAATTATTTGTAAATTCAAAAGGTGCAGCTCCTTAAGCTAAGCAGCTGAATGAAAACGCTGCATGCTTCTCAAATTCAATTTTACTTCTACAAATCTCTCAGATTTAAAAAAACTACTATTTATGAATATTGTATTGTATTGTAAATGTAATTGATTGTGGACGAAGTTGTGTCAGTTTGATCCGAGGAATTTCGTGATTCTCCTGATGTATTTTTCCTTAGGCGTTAGATTTAAGGTCGAACTGTTGTTGTTCCTAGGAACATTCTTGACTTGTGACCGTGCGTGTTTTTTTCCAGAATATTTGGATTTAAGTCTGAACTACTGCGTAAATATTCGATGTAGGAAAGGAACAATACGAATGTTAATCAGTCCATTTAAAAAAGGGTCTGGGATGAATTCATTTGTTCGGACCTGGATCTGAAACTAGCAACATACTAAATGCGTATTAGTTTAGTATTGTTCGTGCTACAGTTATTATGGTCCAATTGTGAACTCAAATGGTTAGAGCGGAGTGTGATTGAACATTGAACTTGTGCAGAGAGACGGACCGATGTATTTGTATTGTAATACTAAGCTGTACTATGTACATCCTACCCACATTACAAACAAATATCTTCATTTTATGTAAATACATAGAACACTTTCTTGCAGAAACTTTGGAATAAAATGATGTCTTACGAAATTTTGTAATCGTTCGTCTGTACGTATGCTTTCTCCTCAGATAACTCGCCATCCGAAGCCTCACCTAGGCATGGCTCATTTTCAGGTTATTATATCTTCTTAGGTCCTTCCTCCATGCCCGTCGTAAGCTATTATGTCCTTCAGATTTCTTTTCTCACCAAAAAATCAAAATCCGCTGATGCATGCCAGGTTCATGATATTCTTCACAACGTTTTATTTTATATAACAAATAGGAGTAAATAAACATGTGTATCACATCAATAATAATCGTCCCATTGACTCTGAGGACTACAGTAACAGATAATATGTACGTAAAGTTAGACAGAAACAAGGAAGCACAATTACTAATTATTCAATTCATTCATTAGCTACTCATTTTTTGGAGGAATTATTGTTTTTGGCCATTTTCACTTTTATAAATCATAAGAGATCCGCGTACAAATTCATTAAGCTTCTTTGAGCTCTAAATTATGATATTCATGTTTAAAGTGGTGGCATTCGACCCGCCTATTATGACGTAGAATTTCTAACAAAATAAATTTAACTTTTTTTTACAGTATTTGGTATTAATATAGTATACGATCCGGGCGGATCGCATACTATACGTGTACGTGTACCCAGTATTTTAATGATTTTTTTTTACATTCTATCAAATTATAAAGTATGGGATTTTGCAACTTATTCTCTCCATTCATTTTTATCTCCGTACATAAGGCACAGCTATATTAAGGAGGGGCTCAGATTATATTATGGAACATGTACCCTTTGACGAGCACACAGAGCTCAACCAAGGTACATAAATGTTGGAGCTCAACAAGGTCTTTCAGAAGTTCTATTGGTACAATTAATACTTTGGAAATTCTGTTGGGATTTAGGGTTGTTCTGGTTTCTGGTGGGTAACTAAAAGTGAGGACTAGCAGGATGGATGTTCTCGAATTTGGGATTTGATTTACAACTAGAATTCACGCTTTTTTTACGTTGTCCAATAGTTGTGGCTAACCATGATTACTAGGATATGCGGTCGTACTTGCAATTGCAACAATTATTAAGGTCCTCGAAACCATCACTAAAAGAGACTATGTTCATTGTTGTTCATTGGAAACTGGAACGCGAAGTAGGGATCCTAATCTTTGTACATCATGACTCTCTTCTCCTGTGTGGGATTTCGGACGCCGGGTTTATTTGAAATACCAACGACATTCATTCATACTACAAAATCTAGATTCCACAAACATTCGACCGGAAAATTGGTCCATTCAAATTCGCTCCCACGAAAATTCAAACGTGTCCTCATGGAATGCTATAATTTAATTAATATTAAATATTTTAATAACTGGATTTGTCAGTACCTTGAAACCAAAGTCTTAAGATCCGTAGCATGATTAATGTACTTCGTCTTTGATTTTAGAAGTACTTGTATTTTATGTGGACGAGTTTTAGGGGAGTGAATTTTAACTACAACCAATCTTCCTGATGGCGAATTTTCGTGACACCCAAATTCAAGCGCCATGCCACATATTCCAGGTGTTATCATCTAATCGCCACATAATTATATTAGTATCAAATAAATAGTCACTGACGGAAATCATTGGACGACGGCTTAATTTGCTCTGCTGACCTATTTAACGATTACGCTTCTACAATTCTAGAAAATAATTTGGCCCTTTACGCATAAAGCTTTAGCATACCACGGAAAATCTTACAACATTTGTGATATATAAGTGATCAGGAAGGCTAAGAATGGTGGGTACTTTGACTTCATGCTGCGTGTCAAGCAGCGTCGGTTACTTACTCAAGCATACGTACATTCCAGCAAAACATTCGTACTTTGCGTCAAATCTTTAGTGCTGTATTCATTCGTTGAGTTAGAAGATACAAACGCGAGTGTTGGTTGTCTGTATCTGGTAGATGGAAGAGGGAAGATCCCCAATAATTTGGAGATCTCTGGAATCTGGATCTGGAACCACGACGAGCACACAGTACAACGCTGGAGAAGGAGATTGGAAGTATAGTTTACTGGAACTTCCATGGAACACGAGTTTGATTTCCAAAAAATAAAGGTATTTACACTTATGGGACTTGGGATCAATGATCTGGACATAACGTAATCAACACGAACAATAATAGAAGAATACTTGCTAATACTCATTAATCGCTATGGAACATCACAAAGGATTTCAACGGAGGAATTCATCAGGACTAGGCTCACTTCAATGGTTCCGTTAACATTGAGAGTAGTTAAATATGGGTTAATAATAAACTGCCCGTCACTAAGTCCACAAATGCCCGCCGAATTGCAGATTTTGTCCGCAAGCAGGTTTTGCCCGCCGGTATTTACCAATTTTTGTCGCCGGAAAACAGACCTTGCCCGCCGAAAAACACATTTTGACGCCAGACAATTATTATTGATATTTGATGTATTTACGACCAACCAGAGTGAAGGAATAGTACAGATAGTGCATCTGATTAGCATAAAGATGTCGAGTTCAAGGTTGAAAATGTGATAAAAACTTGAAGCCAAGGCTTAGAGT
>JAQFYU010003283.1:0-10262 GCA_034694905.1 Ceratophysella granulata | reverse complement strand
TAATTGCAGTGAAAATGTTAAATACCGAATGAAATACCGAAATTATGTGCAGACATATCAAAAGTCTGTCACAGTTTGGCTATTCTGCAAAGCGCATTGTCAAACCAAGCAATCATTCCCTAAAATAAAGCAAATGAATCGATTTGACCATCAAATATTTCGTACAGGTGCACGGGAACTCGAAGAAAATTATGGAGACGGCCTTTCACGCATGCCAATACTGCAACAAGACGTTTGCCAATTTGTCAACAGTTAAAATTCACGAAAGGTAAGAATTTTATGAGTTATTACTTTAATAGGTTAATAATATACACTCAGTTTATTATTACTTTATGAATTTCCTGACTCAATTTAATTTATAATTCCCAAGGTGTCATTCGGGTGAGCGTCCATACACTTGCTCCTACGGGGACTGCAGCAAGACCTTCTGTCAGTTGGCTCATCTCAACACCCACATGAAGACACACGAAGGACTGCCCAAAGGTCCAGTTCGAGAGAGACGCAAGGTATTCGTCTGCATGCAATGTCCATCTGAGTTCCCCAGTATTGGAACCCTCAGTGAGCACATGGTTCTGGAACATAGTGGAAGAATGGATGACGATGAGGACTTTCAATGTGAATACTGTCCACAGAAATTCCGAGCTGAGAAGTTTCTCCAGAAGCATTTAACTTCCTTCCATAAATTGAAATCTCACCCAGAACCCTACGAACTTTCAGAGTAAGAAAATAAGTTTGGGCTAAGATTGACAAATGAATTCGAGACAAGACATCAATATTTTACAGAAAGGCTGAAATATGCCTTAATTTCCTTCTTGAACTTGAATTCTGTCACTTAAATTTGTTCATCTCATTTCAAACAATCTGGGCTAGAAACTAATGTGAAAACCATTTGTAACTTAAACACCAACAGTGCATTTAAATAGTTTACAATTTAGATGAACTAAGGCCGAAATGTGCCTTTCAGTAAACACTAACTTATTTAGCATTAGCACATAAATGTAAGATATAATATTGCAGTTTTCTCTAGACGGAATCTGATTAATTTCAGAAGCAATTTAGAATTTCCACTTTTCTACTAATACAGTCCAAAGTCCAAAACATGCAGGGTGCGGTTGTTCTAAACTTTATGTAAATTGAGATTGTAAATCTATGGACTTAAACATAACAATTCCAATTGAAAACTGTCACCCCTTTGGGTTTGTAGGTTACATTATATCCTTGTACATTATTTATAATTTCTAGAAGCTGTTATGTTCGTAGGCGGTAATGGTGCGGGTACTTGTCCCGAAAATGTCTACAATATCAGACAACTTGCAATTGAAAATTAGACTTTCCGAACAATGTACCCAAAATGCTTACTTAGGTTAAGTTAGTCATTTTAAATTATTAATCTTTCACAAGTTTGTAAACGAAGGAGCCTTATATCTACTTTCTGAATAGGTAAGTAGCAATTTAACCTTAGCATTTGCACAAAGTGTCTTTGCAAATACTTTATTCCAGAAAAACTGTGTTCACTTTCACTGTTAAAGTCTATTCCAAATGTTAGTGAATTGTATATTCTAGTTTTATAAAATGTTTATCATCCAATCCAGTAATCGAGCAAGCCTCAGGTCCCACACGGTAGTGTTCGTCTTTTTTTAAATAAAAAGTATACAACGTTCACAGATTAGCCTACAGTAAGAGTAAAGAGTGGCTTAATAAATGTAAATATTTATGAAATACACTTAATTCGTGAAAATCACTAAATCCCATCAATATTTTTGTAATATTTTGTTTTTAGCATGCTTCAGGTCGATTCATAAGCTGTTTAGACAATCTAATCACTTGTAAAGTGTTCATCTGGTTATATTTCATTTTAAGATCATAAACCATTATCCAAAATGCATCTATGTATAACGTTAGTGTTCAAGCATATTCCCATTTTTAAGCTTTTAAAATAAACAAATCTAAAAGTTACAGATTTATAATACCTTGAAAATCAACACATTTCTAAAAATAGGAATGAAAATCCTTGAAGACCAGACGTTGCTGGGATGTAGAATTTTTTAGTGGATCGTCTCATCCCGTTTCCGTAAATTCAGTCACAGACTAAAACTTCTGCCAAGCCATTCGATTCTGCCCTGATTCGTAAGGAAAATTCTAAATTCTAATTCCGAATTCATAAATAAAACGTATTTTAATACATATTCTGAATTACGTGTTACAGGTCATCAAGGTCACCGAAATGTGTATCTGTTGTGCTACGCTGAGAAACGGAACAATTACAATATCAATCTGCAACATTATCATTGCACTACTTGCATTAATCCATGACCTGATCAGAATCATCCCAATTCCAATCTCATCGATTCCAAATCCAGCTAAAACCATTTATTACACCTTAATTGTGGGCTACGTGATTGACATCCTGTTGTCGGCGTTGCTGTTGTATGCTGCCTTTCGAAGAAGCTGGAAACTCTGTCTTCCCTGGTTCATTTATTCTTGGTTCGTCTTCATCGTCCTTGTCATTTGTCTCGTTATCGTCGCTGCCAGGACGGACTACCAAGAGATAAGCATGGTGATTGCTGTAGTATTAATTAATATTAATTTATTCCTCATTCTATTTTTGGGTGTTGTGTATTCTTTTATGAGAAAATTGCGAAACGAGGAGATTGATTAATTAATTTATTAAATTATTCTATCTGTATATGAAAATAAAATAGATGATGACTTGAAAAATAAACAATGAAAGAGAATTATTTCAAATGCACCAGAGAAATCGATAAATATTTTTCTAAAGTTTATTTCGTGCTTTGAGTTGCTGGTTCTGAAAA
This sequence comes from Ceratophysella granulata, assembly GCA_034694905.1. Lineage (NCBI taxonomy): Eukaryota > Metazoa > Arthropoda > Collembola > Poduromorpha > Hypogastruridae > Ceratophysella > Ceratophysella granulata. The sequence goes on along the minus strand of JAQFYU010003283.1, from coordinate 7,449 downwards.
GAGAATTCCAGATAGAGTTTGTGTATTTTTATAATTCATTTTTGTGGAGAGAAGTCAGTTGATTCTCTTAATTTGTAAATCTTCGTTTGATTTGTGGTTTCTGGAGATACAAGCCGCTCAATCTTCGTCACCCTCCACTTCCTCTTCATCTTCGTCGTCATCGTTATCGTCGTCATCATGTTCCACATTTTTAGTTCGCTTGGGTCGAGAAGTTCGAACAATGTCAACGAAATTGGGTGAAATGTTGCTGAATTTCAAGAACCCGTCTTGATTTGCGAGAATTTTCTGCGTTTAAGAAAATAAACAATTTAGGAAGTAAATTACGTGTAAATATGTACTTTTTTTTTGCTAACGTATGGTGACTTACCGGAGTCGTGTACAAGCGAAGAAGTTTCTTGCAGCCAGAGACAACGCGAGACATGCCATATTTCGTGATTTTCCGAACGTGTCGCAAATTCAGTTCCTCCAATTCAGGCATGTTTTGAGAAATCAGTTCCAGAGCGCTGTTGTTCACCTGAAAGAGTTGTGTTAATTAACAACTACTAGAACTGTATATAACATATAAACTGTTATAAATATAATGAAACTTTACCCTCGAGCAAAATGAAAGGTTCAGTGTTTTGAGTTTGGGGATTCGAATCGACTCAAAAAACGACACATCAGAAATCCGGTTTCGAGAAAGATCCAAGTGTTCCAAGTCTAAAATTCATCAAAATCACAAAAATCAAAGTGTTAACTAAAAATATTGTAAAATAGTTTACGAGTTTACCAGTCAGCTTTGAAAGCAAAGGTCGTGGTGGCCTATCAGCAGGCACTTGAATTTCTTCCAAAGCTCGTTGAAAGTAAACTGAAACATCATCGATTCCAGGTGGAACTACAATGCCATAAAGATGATCCAGAGACTTGCGGAGCTCCATGACAGCAGTGTAATTGAGTCCAGTGATGTCCATATCGAACAACTTGCAGTCACTCAGTGCCAGAGTTCTCAAGCGTGGCATTCCATGGACAACGCAATTGACCAAAGCTGTGGGCTGGTGAATCCATGGGCCAAAGAATTCAAATTTGGTCAGATTCCGGAAGGATGCTGCAGCTCGAGCCTGAAAATATCGATATTTCTGGTATTTCCTGACGCGTGAGGTCCACATTAAAATATATAATATCATTTAAAAAAATAGATTGGTTACCAGATCAGGCTGCTCCAGACCATTCAATATTCCCTGGGCAGACACCAAGTTCCGAATTGTGATACTGGTCACATTATTGGGAAGCGCGGCCAGAAAGTTGACGGAGACTTTGCTGACCAATGGTTTCACAAGTTCTGTCATCCTTTCCGCATCTTTGCCAGTTATCCCAGCCCGAACCTTCTTGACAACCTTCACATCCAATTTCTTCAAATCTCGAAGTTCAAAGGTTTCCAAATTATCCATTTCAATCAGATTCTCAAACTCAATTTCGGTTTGCAGAAGGTCTCCGTGGAAAGCAACAGCCAATGAGATCAGCGACTTTCGTACAGGAACCAGAATTCGGTACAATTCCACATTTTGGAACAATCGATTGAACTGGAGACTCAGAACACGCAAGTCTCGACCTCGTTCCTGGAATAAATCAATTAAATTAAACTTGTGTCGATGAAACTAGGAATTACAAAAAATATAATCAAACCCTGAACAAGTTGATGAGCGAGTCGTAGTAGGTTTCAGACGGATTATTCACGTTGAGCAGTGGATTGTAGTCTTCTTTTGGGAACACGACGTGCAGCTCCCGAAGAAAAATAGCTGGATCATTGATTTCCATGAGCATTTGGAAGTAGCTTCCTTGTGCAGCGTTGTTCTTCAGTGTCAACTTCTTCAACGATGCAGCATTTCGACGAAACAGGTCCCGCAGGCTAGACTGAAACGTGTGGAAACGAGTTCCCAAGGAACTTTGCTCTTGGACCGACTCATGCGTATTTTGATTGAAGCAGTTTCCGAGCGTGAACGTAGTAAGATTTCCTGAATTGAAACGTTACACAAAATCGGTTACACTTCATTCACTCAATATTAAGTTTTCAAGTTTTAAATGAAAGCTTTCCTACCAGTACGATGAGTCAAATAGTCCGTGAAGCAGGACTCAACATTCGAAGTATTTTCCAAGGCAATGCTCTTGAGCGGTGCTGCAAACTGTGCATCTCCTTCCCAATCATGTGGGAAAACTCGACGGCAGTTGTGCTGGAAAGTAAAGTCCCGAAGCTTCGTGTTATTGAGGATCAACGACTGGAGGTGCGGAACATTGTTCAGAATCCAGGCAAATCCGTCACATTCCAAGCTGGAGTCGTTAATGCTGAGATGCGTGAGTGTGTCAGCCACGTGCATCCAGTAGGTTTTGAAGAGTGTCGAGAAGCGATAGAACTTGAAGTGACGCAGGACAAAGTACTTCCAAGTGAGACAAGTTTCTCGGGTCATGCCTTTGGTCTTCGTATGCCAGCTGGCACTCATCGTGGCCTTGCTCAGTTCCCGACGTTTCCTGTTCGAACAAATAACTGAATTGCAAATCCGACTCGCTTGGCGCAAGAACGTCATGTCACGCAGGCTCAAGAATTCGCAGACTTCGTGCATCAGTGCCTATGACATAAAATCAAGGTCCTCGATTAAGCTTGGATGATTCTGATTCTGAGCGTATAATTTAGATTTGAATAATTTAAATCTCGTATAGTTTTGTACCTCGTCCTGGAACAATGGCGCAAGACCTTGACCTTCCATGTCATCTCCCAGATCGATTTCCATGGCGTCATCCTGATCCAGTAGACCAAATCCGTTTTCCGGAAGAGTTCCTAAAAGCCCGTCGACTGACATTCCAGCGGTTTTAATTCAACGGTGTGGGTGGATTCCGATAGAATTTCACTTGAGCAAATATTTGACTTGAATAGTCATGAGCTGTTTTGAGATTACAAAGGCAGCTAAACTGAAACTGGATTGATGTAACTAAAATTTATGCATTGGTCGAGGTCGAGGCTATCGCTTCACAAACAAAGCCGCGCATTGAAACGCCCGTTGCCTTGGTTACATTGACTTATATTTTGAATTTCTTGTTAGCTTATTTGGTTCATCGTTGTACTGGCATGTATGAGTAAAACCAAACCTAGCAACGAAGTGATCTGAATTCATTTATTATGAAGTTGTACGTGATGAATAGTGAAAGTCTCGGCTATTTCGATGTTTTTAACGAGGGATTGACTGAGATATGAATTATGAATTAGCTCTTACTTGTCAGAATTCGTAGGAATACGATTTGGTAGAAATACCAGAGAGATCCGAAGGCTTTCATTATGAATAAACTTACACAGAATATAGTGTAAAGACCTAGGATTTACATTACAATAGTGAGACATATTGTGCATACAATGTTCCGAAATATTGTGCAATATATGCAAATGTGTTGTGCATTTAAATTAAATAGTGACTGATAATTATTGAGACGTTGAATACTTTTAAGTTCTTAGATTAGGATATGATCGTCATCATTGTTGCCAACAGTGCTGACAACTGGCTCCGCCTGACGCTTGTACTTTGCTTCCCTTCTTACCCACCGCTTTTGCTTAATCGTTCCCGAGTTATTAGCCGAAGATTTATGAACCATTCGTTCAACTTTCAAAACAACAAACGAAACGACCCAGAAGAAAATGAGAGCGTAGAAAATTCGACACACATCAGAGCTGAGTGACACAGCATGATGCTTGTGAACATGCTCATTTTCTTCCGGATTCCGTCTCAAACCAAGATCAATGCAATGGCTCTGTCATGCAGCCAGTACTTCCAGAAGTCATATATTCCACTTGAAAGCAATTGGGCAAGTCGAAATTGAGGCTGAGACTCAGGAATATCCTTGAATACCCATCGGATCGTTTGTGGAATGAAATTTTCTTTACCCTTATACAGCAGCAACTCACCTTTACGTTTTTTTGTCACATTGATCAAGAAGTAGTCCGCATCGGTTGTGTATGAAATGTATGCGCTACGGTTACAACCCATTACTCTGCTCATGATTTCCGCTGTCGTTGTTTCTACAATGCTACCATTTACAAATACAGTGAATACCTTATCCTTCGGGTTCGTGTATTTCTTCAAATGATGTTCAAAGGATGTCTTAAATTCGTGATGCTCATGGTGGTCATGGTCGCCGTGGTCATGGCCGTTGTCTTCTGCCTCGTCACTATTCTCGGAATGGTCGCCATGATCTTCTGTTTCTTTTCTAGCGCAAGCGGCTGGTAAATTCGCTTCGTTTTCATGGATGTAAAACGAGAAGTCCTTCAGCTCGATGAAGTGGGTCCATTCTCTTGGCTTCCAGGGTTTGCTGTCCAGTGCCGTGTTCACACCTTTATACCAATTTGCCAAAACGAATGCGCCGGGCAGCCATGCGACGACTAGGAATTTCAGCATGATATCCTTCTTCAGCAGTTGGTGGGTTTTTCCACTTGCTGGGACTTCAATGAGGCAGAGTATCAACGGCATTACGAACTGAGAAATCTTGTGAGTGTATAGCCCAAGTGTCTGGAAAGTTTGAAGCAAAATAACATTTCATTGTTGGCCAATACAAAGTCCTACGTTTTTCAATTGAATCAGTAAATTCGAATACCAAATTTTTGAAAGAATGATCCAATATCAGGTTCTTACCTTCTTCACCTTCAAATAAAAGCAGTACACAGCAATGCTGAACCCGATGAGCAGCCATCCAGTAGTCTGGAACGGCTGAACGAAGATGATGATTGTCTTCAGATAGCTTTCTGAATACTCAGTGTGGCACGTGACAAAGTTGTAGCCCACTGCCCCAACAGGAATCGCCAAGAATCCATGGTCTTCTTCATGTTGAACGTCCATTGCGCCTCGAAAACAGAAATTGGGCAAATCGAAAAACTCGTACTTCGTTGTATCAATCGTCATCTGACGTGAATTCGTCTTGTTCGGCAAAATTAGGTCAGTGATAAAGGCTGAGAATTCCGTCGGACTTCCCTTGATCCTTTTGAATGGAATTATTCCATTGTACCGTGGCGTTTCGATGGGACAGTAGCAATCCACCCTTTTGAAAATGCAAAATATTTATTTATGCTAAGGTAATTCATGCAATTGCAATTCGATTTTTTACCTGTTGTCCATGTTCCAGGCTATATGCTTCCGCATTTCCCGTCCGAACACGTCCATTTGATCCTGTCGATGGTGTGTCGAGTTCCGTTCCAAGGCAAACTCTTGGACGCGATGTTCCACGAAGAGGTCATCATCACTTTGACAGTATTGACAAAGATAGTAGCGCTGCTTGTCAAAGGTGTAGATTGCAACAGACGAATTAGATTCTTCAGGAACCAGTTTAACCGTCCATACGAATATCATGAGGTGGAGCAGGACTGTCGGATTATCTAGCCACGTCATTCTGGACTTTCGTTCTTTTTCAAATTCAAGATGGTGTTGAATGAAGACCAGGAACGCTGGATCAACACGGTCGTATCCATCCTTCTCTTTGTTGACAAATGTGCTTGTATAATCCGCTGGCGCTTCACTTTGAGCCAAGATGTAGACATCAAGCGTGCATGTAAATTCTCTGTACTTGCTGATGGAATTGAATACTGTATTTTCCAGCATATAAACAGGCGGTCCGTAAATACTGTCCACCATAACAGTTACATTTAATGGTTCCAGCCAGGTGTTGTTGTAGTCCATGCTTCGCAGAATGATGTTGCAGTTCTCAAACTTATTTAGGCGACGGTCTAGATCCTTCACGATGAAGATCGGCTGGGAGCAGTGAATAGCCATGCTGAAGATGATCAAAATATGCAAAAACACGATTAGCACAAAGCATATTTCCATTGCGTATAGAATCTTGTTGCAGAGTTTGCAAACTTCAAATTCGCAACTGGAACTGAAGCCGTAAACTTGAATGGAATCTATTTTAGTTTAGCTCGAGTCCGAATGTTCGCGTGCATTGTGCTTAGAGTTTGTTGAACTTCTCGCATTCTCCCATTCCTTGGTCGATCATCGGTCACTCCATATAATTAGGTAGGTACCTGAATGATTCCATCAAAAAATCCTTTGTATTTTAGGTTTAGAACAAGGGTCCGTTAAACCGTTAATTATCTTGAAATAATTTGGCCCTCTGTTTCGCTTGTGGAAAGAATTGGATGCGTCCTCTTCCTTGCAATCAATTCCTGAATAGTTAATAAAAAGGGAATTTTTTTGTAGATCGTGAATCGTGAATTACGATTTGCGATCCGGATCGTAATCATCATTTCGTGAAAATTGCCAAGTAGGAACAGCTGTTAAACATGCAATGGAATAGTTCAACCTTCTATTAGCTTTTTTCAGTTACACTACACGTGCACCTTGCGTTCGTTTTGAAAGTAAAAGGTTGGGGTTTCAAGTTCAAATTCGGTCCAGGCCAATAAAATATTCATACGAATACGAGTAAATCGCTTTCTAAACTTCTATTCGAGAAGGACACGCGGCAGGCCACATGCCATGGAGTCACGACCTCAGGCACGACGGTCATGGTCATGTGAAAGCTATTGGAACTTTGAATGGAAAATCCAACTGAATCCAAATATTAGAAGTTTTGGTAACTTGGGACCCCCCAAGTTGGGAGGTGGATGACTAATGATCTCAATTCAACTTATTATATTCGATAGTATCTTTAAATTGATTCTTTTGTGTAGTACGTTTTTTTTTGTTAGGTCATGTGCGACTTACCAATGGTCACGTGTCACGTTCGTCTGTGTCATGTGCAAAAACAGCAAAAAGTGGTTTCTGTTCGTTTCTTTGAATCAAAAAAATTGGCAATTGTTGTGAGTTGTTGTGAGTGATGTGATCCGGAAATCGAAAACGAACAGACGAACACGGAAATTGAATATCAGCGGGCTTGAGATTTTATCTCATTTTAGTATTTCAAAAATGTAATACGTAGCGGCAAAAAGATTAACCGACCTTGGCAGGACTCGAACCTGCAACCTCCAGATCCGAAGTCTGGCGCTCTATCCATTGCGCTACAAGGCCTTGTGATATAAGATATTGTTCAGATGTCCTAGATAAACCAACTCCTCAAGTAACAATTATAGTAAACAGCCGTGGCAGTATTTAGACTTGTGACAGTCGAATCTTTGTAGGTTAACGACTTCTGATAAATCACAGTTTTTGAAATAGAGGGCCAAGGGCCAACACGTACATTTCGAAACTCTGTGTTATGAAGAAACATAAATGCTGATGTCTTATCGTAAAATTAACATAAACACTATTTAAATACAAGTAACTGGTACGAATTCTTTAAGGCAAGAGATATATTTAAAATTCTGTTTTAATTCAGTTGCTGGTTCTGAAACTGATAATCCCAGAAATTATATGGTTTTTCAAGTTCATTTTTATGTGTAAGCCAGTTGTTTCTTTTAATTTGTAAATGTTCTTCGTCGTAAGTCGTAACTGATGAATGCTCAAT
>JAQFYU010003282.1:0-10263 GCA_034694905.1 Ceratophysella granulata | reverse complement strand
AGAGCCCATCTTAAAATTCATATTAGCCCGCCGTAGTACACCTCTAGAGCCCATCTTAAAATTCATATTAGCCCGCCATTCGCCATAGTACACCTCTAGCCCATCTTAAAAGTCATATTAGCCGGCCATAGTATAGTACAGAGCTACTCCGCCATACAATACATATCTTGCTCGCTTCAAATAAAATACACCGTTGCCCGCCATCTCTTCCGCCTTCGTCGGTACCGATTCCCCTCAAGGCAATGATTTGTCAGTTTGTCAGCCAAGAAATACAATTTATTGACCACCGCTATCGAGCTATCCCATAATATTCAATTACACAAGACAAATAAACAAAGATTAAACAAGAACAATGAGGTCCGTTCAGTACAAAAGTTGACCATGAAACGAATATGAACAAATCTTGTCGACGTCAGTTTCCGGTACAAGCTAATTTGTTCAAACACATTAAAGCAAAGTAATTGCAAACGAATGAGCAAGTTTTCAAAATTTGGTCTGAAACATCTGAACTAACCTGCTAGGCAATTTCTGCAAACCGACAGGGAGGGAAAATGAACATATTTAGGCGAGCATTATTAGGCATTACGCGTTACAGGCATTCTAGCAAAAATAGGTGGGCAAATATGTATGTATTAAAATAGGTTAAAAATCGGAGCCTAAAATTGCTATCGAATCATATATCGAATATCGTATCCAAAACACATCCCTCGGCCATCAGCTCAGCATCCCTGCTATGGAAAACTGAAACATGAACATGAACCTGGATCGTATCTGTATCTCTATTTATTATGTTTTCATATTTGAATTGCTTGTTTTCATGTTGAATGACATATGGCATTGAAGGTTGATGCTTGGAGAATAATTTGCATTATAAAGTACAAATAATTTTTCCATGATCGTCGTACTAAGCACTAGCACTACCTACCTCCACTTCCACTGTCATGTTTGCTAAATCACTCCGCCTCAAACCATATTTACATCGACTCATCGCGTTGGCGGTGGCGTTATACGAATTAAGTGACAGTAGAGTAGGAGTGGGTAACTTTGGAATTCAATTATTCAATGGCAATTCTTGCTAAAAGTTACCATGTTGATACAATGAGACAGTTCAAATATTCATCTCTACAAACCAGGATGCCGAAATGTTCAGAGTAGTACTTCCCGATACCTGAGATTTGAGATTGAAATTGGTAAATTAAATAAAGGTTTGTCAACAACACGAAGAGGTCATAATGATAATGATAAGTGCCTACAAACTATTTTAGTACAATCTAGCAGACTGCAGACGTAATTTCAATTTCCGTTTCAGAATTGATAAGATAAAGTCTAACTATAGATTGTAAGTGGGTATTCCAAAAACATATGCAAATATCTGTAGAAAGCACAGTACAATTTACAATGCATTTTGGTAGTATTGCTAAAATCTATAGCACATACATACTTTCTACTTAAAAAACAGTTTAATATTCACTAATCCCACCGCTAATCCTTCCTCCAGGTTCCAAGCTTTAATTAAGCAAGTTCCTTTATGGCGAAAAAAAATAATGTTGAAATATCGTATATTTTATGGCAAACTGAACGCATGAGCAAACACCTGAACAAGCACAGAATACTAATTCCAGAGCCACCAAAACCAAACCCCATTGAAACGGCTCGAGAAGATGGGAACACGGTATAATCTTCCTGTACATCTTCACATTCTGAAAAAATTTTGACAGGCATTTCCTACTTGAAACCTTCAAAGTACGAATTAATAAATATCAAATAGATTTCGAAGTGAGGTTACAAAACATAAAATTGAAGGCAGTCAGAGAATTATTCCATCAAATATTCTACCCGAAAAATTCTTTGAAACCAAAAATTAAAAAATATTGTTGCCTCGTATTAATAATTTTACATTGTACAAGGCTTTCAAATCTACCATAATAAATCGAAATCGTTTCTGAGTGTTTGAATGAAATGCTTCCAACATGGGAGAATGCTTCGGTACGCAGAACAAGATCTGTTGGATTTTATTATATTTATATTTATATGATTCTTAATTATATGAAATATGAAAGGATAAAAAATGAGAATCGCTCAAGCTTGAATTTTTTATAAGTTTGAAAAAAAAATTCTGAAATGGAATGCGTGCGACTTTTTATACGCGGAACAGAAGACTGACAAGACAGATGTCTGGTCTGTGAATCTCGACTGAATACCTCAAAGCACAATGGGCTATAAAAATACATTTGGTTTCATCTTCCTTCGTGGTACGTGGCTTGCCTGATTGAAGTACCACACCATCTATCTAGCCGATGTACAAAAACTAGGAATTGAGAATTGCAAGCCTTGCGAATTAGCTGGATTCCAATTAAATGCAATTTGTAGAGATGTTCTCAGCATCGCATTTCGCAAGTCTGACTAATGCTAATTGTCACCAAACTATGCAATGGAAATTAAAGATTTAATAATGTCTTTCGATATTCGTTTTTTTCTTCACAATATCTCGTTTAGTTCTTAAAAGATCAAAGATCAAATCAGGTTCTAAATTTTGCAGAAAAATAGACTTTGAGGAGCACCGAGCCATCTGCTCACATAACGTGTTCATTGTTCATAAATATAAACGAATCCAAATACGTTTGGATTTATACACATCAGACATCAGACATCAGTTTCAACTCAACTTTACATAATTTATAATTTAACACTTGAATGAATTCGCATGACCTATCTTCTGTATTGATCTGGATCACACTTTCCGCACATGCAAACTTTTGAAGTGGATGCTACATAGAATACGACGCGACGCCTTATTATGATATTTGAATGTGACAGAACTGATCGTGTGAATTATGGCGGTAAACAATCCCAAACCGAGTAAATACAATTATAATTGTATACTTACGTAGTTTTGATGGATAAATCTGGTATCAAGATAAACAAAAAATTAGCTTTATCATGAACTGATGTACCTGCGCAATATTTCATCAATGAACATTGTAGTCAAAAGCTTTACACGAAGCCATCGACCGCTAAACCCCAATAGCAAAAGAGCATTATTTAGTGCATTACGTGTTAAACCAAACCAAACCACCACTCCACGTGATTTCGATTTCTATAAGTTAAGTACCATTGTCACTAGTAACCTTGAGAGTTCATGAACTCCGTGCGAATCTGCCCGAGTCGTAATAAAATATCAAGCATGCAAAAGTGGTACTCTTGCTACCTGTAAACATGTAACCAGAAATAATTGCGCCTAACGCCATCCTGATATACAGCAGATATACAGAGGATGATGCTATAAAAACAGAACTCATGTCCACATGTGATGCAAGGTACATGCACTTTTGAGGAGGGTGCTTGCTCAAACACAATAATTTAAGATTTTTACAACTTATATAATTACTAAACAGGTAAGTAGCAGAATTTACTTCGTCTTCAATGCATGAATGAATGATTCATAGCACGATTTTTGAGGAACAAGGAACAACGCTAACGGAAATTAAGTACCTACCCTTAGGTAGTACTTGGAATTTCCTACGTAAAACCGGATTCAAAAATTTTGGCCACTCTTAAACTCGCTTCGCTTGCATAACAAAAAAAACAGGCAACCGCGTGAACGGCTTACGTAATTCCTACGGAATTTCAGCTCACATGATGCGACTCAAAAAACTCAAAAATTAATGACGTACCCGGAATCCTATGAGACATTTTGGGATCTGAAGCTTCAAATTCAATCCCGTCGAACCACTGGGAAAAACTATGATTAATGTCATGGAGCATTAAGTTCCGGGTTGGCGGTGAGAAACTATCGGTGACCGCAATGTCATGATTATTGTACCCACTGTAATTGTAAGCTGGGTCGGAGTAAACAGAGTAATTCGGATGATTCGGGTAACTGTAGAACGACATGTTGGATTCAGTATTGTAAAGAAAATGTTGGGAGCACAACACCTAAACAGCACCAGGTAGCCAAGCCCAGCCACGAAACAAGAAGTAATGAAGGCAACTATCCAGGCAGATAAATGAAACAATTACTAGAATTTCATTGGGCATTTGTGTAGAATTATTATAGATTATCAGTATGATAATTAGTATGAAAAGTCTGGTCAGCCCAATGTCAATACTGCCAAGTCGAACACACTCCGTTTCAGTTTCATTAGGCTTCCACGTATTCAAATTCGACACTTCACCCAAAAATCCTTAATTAAGCTTCTGCTGGCTCCGTCCCACGTGTGTGACTAGGGTTTTTCTTTGTGTTTCACAGACTGATTTGAATAAAATCTGTGTGACTCTTTCTGTTCTAGTAGCTTGTGTCATGTGTCCCAGCCCAGCTCCTGAGTGACTCTTTAGTGTGAAGGCCAGAGATACGGAATATATATTGACAGATAAATTAATCCAAGTTACGTACAAGTTCCCTAGGTATGTAAATGAATCTGAGTTTTGAAGATGTACCTAAGAGAGGCACAGTATTCGACACTATTAGGAAAACCAACACTAAGATTAGAAGTAATATTTAGGAATAGCACCACTTCATCTCTCCCTTGGTAGGAGTTCTAGGAGACTAAGCACATTTTCATATAAATAATTGTTTCCCATCCGCCTGGCTGGCTCGTTTGGCCAAATGTCAACTTTTTTAGGGCTATGTTAATGTATTGATGGTAGGAGACACTCGTTGAGATTGAGAGTATTTATATAAACAAAAAAATACATAAAATATGGACCATTGCGATTTCTATAGGCATAGCAGCGTACCAAGCTCTCTGTCGATTGTTTGCAATAAAACGTTAATTGTCTCATTACTTTCACTGGGTTTAATTATTCTGTTTGCTTTCAAACAAAATCAATGAATTATTACTGTAATTAACATCTACTTTCGCCGACTCGTAATATTAGTTTGATATCAGCTCACGGCGTCATCAGCCGATAGCCGATTACTCGAACAAAGAATTCCGTCAAATTCAAATCAATTGTGTTTTTGATCAGCAATTTAAAAAATGAGTAACATCAGCTTTTGAATTTATTCTATTTCTACAGAATATAGTTACAGGAGTTAATCAAAAATTATAGACCGGTAAAGTAAGGTGAGTTTTAAGGCGCCATGAAATACGCTGAACGCCGGCATCCGGCATGTATTTTTATATGCTTCTTGTTGTGGCAAAACTCTCCTACTCGAATCGAAAGCATTGTTTATTTGGGACTACTAAATCATTATACCGGGTTCTACTGAACTTTCCCACGCTAGAAGCGAAACAAAAACAACAGTAAATCACGTCGCAAAAATAGCACATAACGCATGCAAATCAGATGTATCAAATTCCTTTAGGTTAATGATGCCGACTTCAATATCCACCGATATATAATTTGATTTTCATTATCCTAAACGACTTTGGTCAAAGCCGCGGTCAACAAAATATGGAGTGGAAAAGAAATCGAAAGTTTTTGCAAATTGTGTTTAGACTGTGCAAACGCAGACAGATAAAGTAATTTTTTATTCCCCAGAAAGACGAGACATCAGACATTATAGCATAGCCGCTAGCAGTGTCAGTGTCAGTAAAATGCTCAAAGCTAGGGTTTATCAGTAAGTACAGAATTTCCTGTTGGATACGATACGGAATGTGACGATACTGTAATAGTAGAGTTAACTGAGTATTCTTGTATTCGCACACGCGATGAATCACACATGGATTGTTAGTTTCAATTCAATCAGTTGTAAATTAAATAGGTCACCTGAAGGTATTTGATTCGCAAGAATTTCAATATAAATAGGGCTTCGATTGCAACTTAAATCAGAGATGAGTTTAGATTTCTGTTTTGAACTTTTAATCAACCGTTAATGAGTAATAAATTGAAAAGAATCGAAACTGAAATTACACCATGCTTCCCATCTAATATATAAAAAATTCGCACGATTAAAACACCACACGACTGAGCATCAACATTCGTATTCGTACTTGGTTCAGACACCGTGCAGAATATTCCAACCTAATTAGGTAAATATTTTGCAGGTCTACATTGTATGATGTAGAATATAAACCTTGACTTGGCACCTGACCTAGATTCTATCCGGGACATTTATTGGAATTAGTTCCCGTAGTCTTACTACGACTAATGGTTTCTTTACTATACATAGTCGAATTCATATCAATAACCTTTGTGGTGATGATGAACTACAAATACATTAGCCCGTGCAGGCCGGACCATCAAGGAAGGGGTTTAACTTTTGATTTCATTACATTAGTAATTTCATTATCGTACCACAATTCACGCCTAGCTAAGCCAGATATACTTCTCATGTTTTGTATGTGTGTTCCAAAGGGTGACTGACATGTTTGCTGTTGCTATAATAAGGCGCATATCCAATCCACTAAATTAAAAACGGTGGATACTTTAGTTAAATTAACCGCAAGTATAGAAATAGACTCACTGTGATGATGGTATGGCATGGCACATACATCATCACATTTTATAAGTCAAGTGCAGTAGTACACAACTGTAGCATGCCAATGTGAATGTTATGACTGTCTACATTTTGAATTCTCGGCTTTACAAGGAAAATCCTATATTCGAATTAGTAACATAACTGACACAGTGAAATCGAATCCCACTGCACTGCATTTGGCAAGGAATTACATGAAACCCAACCCGAAATTCACTATCTTGTTCGCATAAGTTTCAAGTTTTACTACAAATATGAATGTCAGAACGGTATTGATATTATTTATACGATTTACACTAATGAATCACAGAAATTATATACTACTCCACTTGACTGTCCTTGCTAGATTTTGAAACATAAACTTGTTCACAAGAAATCAATAAAAATGAAACTAATTTGTTTCACTTAAGTACATAAAAAATTTCAACACGAATAGAATTTGTATCATACTTTCCAGCTTTATAAAACCTTCAAAATGCAATCTTAAATCTTAGTTGCAAATCGCAATCGCTTCGCAAGGTTGGATTTAAGATTTTTTTAATCTTTCACACAAGTTCGTCAGATTTGATTTGTAATCTGTAACGCATTTCGCTTCATGAATTAAGTAAGTAGCACTCTCTCGTAATCGCGCTCATTGAAAGCAATTAAGATTTAAATAGATGTAAATAAAATTATATAATATATAAATTCATAGCTTTGTATGATAATTTAGTTACATACTTGAATCAGAGTAATCCTCCATGGCGTCATCCATGGTTATTGGCTAATTGTCTCTGTGAATAGTCACCAGTTGAAATTCTTGAATTTTCCTTCCAGATTAAAAAACTTTGAACTTGAACCTTGAACAAAATCCCATGAATTTCTTGATTTCCAGCTTGCCACAATTTCCTAAAAAAAGTTCACAATTCACAATAATGAACAGGTCAATGAGTAAATCATTCCACAGTATGATGACTGATTGACAGGAAATAATGTCGCATGCAGGTTCCACAAATAACGGTTCTCCAGACCGACCTATTTTACACTAATGGGCTTCTCTCGTGAGGAAAACGTGGAGCACAGTTAGTACGCGTTAATTTTAGGACCAAAAACCAAACTCTTTCTGTGGTTCTACATTCTACATACTATTATCAAGTGTCAACTCCAGAATTATCTACTTTCCTGTGGAGTTTACTTACTTTGTACTTGACCAAAAAAATCTCACTACAAAGTTCAACATTCCAGGACGTGATTCTGACAGACATTTGAGAGACAGAATTGACTGGAGTCCGGAGAATCCTTATCAACTCCAGAAGAGGTCATCGACACAACAATGCTTACTTAACTTCTTTACGTCTGGATTTACAATTGTGTTATTCTTTCATTCACAATTATGTCTAGGTCATCAAAGTTGATAATTACAGAAGCCCGAATGGTACATGCTTGGCTACACGCGTTCGCTTACATTTACTCTTCTTGACGGACTGCCCGAATGTTTTCTGTTTACATCTCTCATTCATGAAAATGGACACCGGACGCCTGTCACTTTCAGTTTCCAATTGTAATTAATTAACCATTAAGTTAAGGCACGCTTGATCCAAGCTCAAGTTCAGAGCAGTTGAAGTTAAAGCTGAAACTGAGAGTTAGTGTTCAATTACTCTCTTCCAAGAAGCATTACATGTGTGCTTGTTTATTTTCAAAGCTCGCTAGACGAGAACGAGACGCAACGTGGAAATCACCATTTGTTCATCAGTCTGTAAACAATTGGTTGATGTTTTTCAAATCAAATGTATTAATATTAAGCACATCAATAATCCTGATTATCATTGTGCAACCAGCAATTCGAATCCCTTCCTTTTCTATTGTCTTAGAAGAGGATTCCAGTGCAAATTTTACTCGATAGAACGAGTATGTACCGAGTATCGATACCGTAACCTGAAACCGGTAGCACAGTCAGCAGTTCGTGTATCAATTACCTCAACGTACCCGTTCATTCTCAATACTCATTCAAGTATCATATTACCAATTAATTTTTATTGATAATAGCTTCTTGTAATTTTTCAATGTCAAGTACACTATTATATGCTATGTGACATGTGACTAATACTTTCTTGAACTTGAACCATTATTTCATGACAGGTTGAGTGTGACTCGGCAGAGTGAGTGATACGTTTGATAAACAAAGCAAAGTTTATAAACATTAAAATTAGTCTCACAAGCGCGTCCGAATGACTACAAATTAAGAGCGTAAATATACAACTCAAACGAGTACATTTAATGACATTTGACACAAATGGAACATGGTAACCTCGCATCCCGTAAATTAATTATTAACTAAAAATTCACTTTATTTTCAGGCCTGGTGGTGCCAGGTACTGTATTGTACCGAATACGATAAATTCTAATTTTCGATTGAACATTGTCAATTGTTGTATTGTTGCGCTTTAGCGTGGCGCAGCACATTCAAATGCAAAACAAAAAATTTATACATAGAATACGATAGTGCATCATATATAAAATATACATAGTAATGAAAGTGTAACAAAATGGAATGTTTTGTTGACAATTTCACATTATGACGCTCAACAACATAAACAGACACATGGCACATGCTACACAAAACATAAACAACAAAAACAATAAATCCAAATAAATAAAAGTAGCGTATGATCTTCTTTTCACTTACAGAAGAATGCAAGAATTGAATGATGAACGATGACCTGGAGAAAGTTCAAAACACTGTCCAAACCACCGAACAACAAACAATCCAATTTAGTCCATGATCTGTTCCCAAACAAACAGCTTGTCTGTCACACACGCAGCACTCGCAATTTTACACATTGACGTAAGTAACACATACAGAAAGGATATCAGTTCGATTTCGATAGCCTGTAAAGTAGCACAAACACGTCCCGTGCTCTCCTAAAATTGATTTTCTTGTACTTACATTACATCTCTGTACGGAGAGCCTGAATCTGAAATGAACAGGGCAGGGTCTTCTGCGTGCGATCTTCTGTCAAGTCAAGGTAGACGGATTTTGCGCGTAGGGCGTCAAACGAAGGACTCAGGTATTTTCACACTTTTTCTCCAATTTGAGACCGCTTTCCTCGCACTCTTCTTGTGGTACATACTGCTGCAAAAATGTAAATAGAGAATAGGGCTTTTTTAGTGATGGATAATGGATGAAGTCAAGTGATGGTGTAGAAATATAAGGTATGCAGTATGCCTTGTGGCATGGCAAGTAATTGTGTACAAGTGCTTTTGTATTGTACCAGATATGTAGACTATAGCTTGGAGATCAGTTGTTTGGAGTATAGACTGGAAAGAGGGTCAATGCCTCATGCGAGAGTTTTGGTGTTGGGGGCCAATGCACGGGGGCTCTTTGGGCTATGGGAACCAAACCAAAGACTAGCATTATGACCAGGTTCTGCCGTTTCAGCCCAAACCAAAAGGGTTTCACCAGTTCAACTTCATCTCACAAAAATCTCCGTCAATCCTTTCCTTACTGAAAACTGGGATCAGATTCATTCGCACATAATTACGATGATGCCTTGCATTGCATTCGAATCTCAGCAGCTAAGTAATAAGACGCTTGCTTTTTGTTTACTTTTTTCTCGCGCTCTTGGCATTTTGAATTTAGCGCTATGCGCATGTGTGCCAAAAAGGTTCATGGCGGCTATGCCAGGATTTGCCCGCTTACATTACTTTTACTTAGCCACCGAGTGCGTTGGCTTTGGCGGTTGAGAAGTAGGATAGCGTCACCTATACACAGTGTCGTAAACGTTGACCTGATTCCACAAAAATTGCACTAAAAACTGTTTGCATGGATGGATATTTTTATCCAAATCTTTGCGGTAATGGAG
>JAQFYU010003281.1:0-10264 GCA_034694905.1 Ceratophysella granulata | reverse complement strand
GTAGTACATCGCAAACCAGTACCAGCCTCTCCAAAGCAGTAGAATACTGCTCAAAACAGTAGATCTGGTCACCTTGCGCTAAACCCGTAAAAGTTTGTACCGCAGCTTTGTATTTCTAGTGCACAACAGGTACCAAAAATTGTGCAGCACATAATAGGTGTCATAATTTTATATTATGATAAAGGAACCATAGCCCAAAATAGCCGCGACCTCAAAAACCGCCAATTAAAAACATCGAATAAAAACCCACCAACTAAAAACCGCCAACTAAAAATCGCCAATTAAAAACCGCGAACTAGAAAACGCAATTTAAAAAGACATCGCGAACAGTTAAACCGCAAACATTAAAAACCTCGAAACTAAAATATCTTCATTCGTTTTTACATAATTCTTCTACCTATCGATCTAATAACTGCTAATGTGATGTGATGACGTAAAATAGCCAATTTATTTCCAATTATTCAAATACTTATAGTTTTGATTGGAAGGGTTCTTAACAGGGGGTGGTGGTGGTGGGTCAAATTACATAGCAGGTCTCTACTTAAATCAAGGAGCAGAAAATGCATCAGGATTTCTTCAGACCAACGGAAAGGTTAAAACATTGCATTGCATACCGAAATGTATAAATAGCAGGGATGGGCAAAAATGAAGATGACCAAACTCATTAATCAAATTCAGCTAATTAAAAAAAAAAAAATTTCGAAATCACGTTATAAGATTTTAAGTCAATTTATATGAAAATCACGATTCTCAAAATTCAAAATCCTGTGTAATTATGACCAAAAAAATGAAGCAACTTTTAAGTTTAACACGTAAATGATAAAATCAAGAGTCCAAAATTGTCATATTTTATCATCTGATCACTGATTTGTTTATTCCTGAAACAAAAATTAAAATATATATTTTCTGCCGAATTCCATGTCAAGTCAACTGGACATCATTAGTTTTGAAGGAATTAGGCTCCTGTCACGGGACAGAAGCAGGTGTTGTATGTTTTGCCTTCCAATTTCCTAGTGCATATTTGACCAGTCCCGTTTGTCGGAGAGGGGGATGCAGAGCACAGAACTTTGCAGTACCTTTCAGGCTTACAAACAGGATCTGCTGCCTGAAATGTGTACAATTTTGTGTTCAATTAAATTCAATTGTTCCATAAATTGGAAACATCTTGATTATCCTAATATGGAGTAACTAACCAATACACCCAGTTCTCCGGAACTGGTGCCTGGACAGAAGCAGGTACCTTTGGAATTATAACAACTTGGTTCTCCGGTTAAACAACGGGTCTTTTTTACTAGCTTTTTGTTGTCATAGTCAATAATAAGAAACTCCGAGCCGGCTGCATCGCATGCAGTTTTGCAACCACCAGTCGTGACCTCAGTGGACTGAAACACAATAAGTAACGGACAATTTACTCACTTCAACAATCCACATAATCCAGTTCATACGAGGGTTATTTCATTAATTTTGGTTAATTTTGTGAAATTATATAAAACAGATGAATGAATTGGGCTGAAATCTTTTGCAGGTGTGGAGTGATAGTTACGCTACGGCAAAAATCTGTAAAAATAATATCCTTAAATCCACGGTGCGGTTTCTTGACGACTACGATTATTGGAAAACGCTAAATATTTGACGTTTCGTGAATACGTAATCAAAAATTGCCAAGGCCGTTCTGCTTGGAACCATCACCTACAATTTTCTCAAAAACATGATAGTCCATCTATATATATGTTTGTTTCTGGAAAACAAATTCCACATATGTGCTGGGGTTGATATCTGAGAATTTCAAAAACTCTGGATGTCATAAGCGAATTTTTTTTACTAAAGTGTTGTAAAAACTGTTCGTCTGTATATTTTTAAATTCTTAGGGGAAAATAATTTGAATATTTTCTTAGCTGGGATAAAAATTTCAACCCAATTCATTTATCTCTGTGTTGTATAGAATTTTATTTATTGGTGAAAATTGAAATAACCCTCGTATGCCTTTCCCACAAATTGGTATGGAATTTGTATGCTAACGTTGTTAATGGGAGGAACTCCGTTGCCTGCAACGCTGTAGCAACCACAAAGCCCATCGAAGCAATTTCCAAGCTTGATGCCGTAAAAAGTAGCACAGTTATTTGTACAGTCTTCTTGTTTTACACAATTAAGGTAGGGTTTCTGAGTCTGCTGAGCAGCTTTAATTCCACAGCCGCTCAGGGAAATAACGCTCAAAATTATGAAAATTCCCGTTGGCTTCATTTTGGTAATACGTAGAACTATTGGGATACGTTAGCGTTAAGTAGAATCTGAAACGTTTGTAAATGCAGTCGATGTGTCGACTGAACAGGCTCAGGTATATATACCTTAATTGATATACAATTTGTTCGCTTAAATTAATATAAATTCAAAAATTGTCACGTTTGATTCATTTTGGCAAGCCACTCAGTACTCTGTTCTGAGGAGAACTATAACAAATGTTATGAATTCGAATAATAATAATAATAGTTTCATTTTTCAGATAGTTGACAGATTGAGGACCCAAGTAAGGTACACACCAAGTGCAGTTGCAGACTTCAAAAAGCTAAATCGTGTAATGCACAAGAATTATTATCCTTTTTGTCGGCTTTGTTCTACGTTTGTTAATTGGCAGACAATGCCTAGGAACGACTTAATTCGAAACCATTTTAAACCAAAGGTTCTTAACCTGTAGAAGCTCAAAAAAATTTAAATACTGAATTGAGATACGTACCGGATAATTGGTTGACTATTAAATCAGTCAAATACGGGAATTATACAAAGTAAATACTCTTGATAAAGTATATCACGTGTGGATGTATAAATGAAATTGACTTTTGAATTTTGCTACATTATGTAAATAAAAGATTATATAAACTGTTCTAAGTTATAGTAAATGTTTCTGCCAAAGCAAGTATCAAATAATAACATAAGTACTTCTGATTCCAGAATATATTTACGCTTCCCTCGCGGAATAAGGAAAGGATAACATTGAAACCTGTTTTCATATAAAAATATTATTTGACATAAGAAAGCATGAGATTTACTTTTAGCCCCATTTTACATATACAACTGATATTACCATTTGTCATAGAAAAAATTATATTATTTTAAATAGGAAAGCGTGATACTCACTTTTACATTAATTTACATGCAAATTTGAAAAACCATTTTTCATAATTTTTTTTTAGGGAAGCATGAGCTTTTTAACTCATTTTACATATAAAACTGGTATACCAATTGTTAAATTTATAGATGTCTATTAGTCTTATTCAGTCTTGATTCTGAAACCTATCCACTCTTCCTTGGCGTTGAAAGGGAAGCAATTCGTGTACTTTAAAACCATTTAGATAGCCCTCTCAATCAAGAGGGGAAAATAGAAGGTTGCCGGACTTCCTTAAATTCCAGTTAGGTTAGGTTTATCTGAAATATCTTACTGTTTTGTTAACGAATATTTCTTCAGCCGCCATAATGCATTGTTTGTGCGCCACCTAAAACTTGCTGTCGAACTTTTGTGTCCAAGAGTATTTACATTGCGGATGAAGGACTTGGAAACTGGGAGAAAGTTTGCATGACAGGCTATAAAATTGCGACTTTTTCTGCATATCTAAGATTTTCATCCATAAAACACGCCTTCTCGTATAAGATAAACGAAATAAATGAATGGAGAACTGAAATACACTCGAAACCAAAGTTATCTAAGTTTTATTCACTTCACTTCTTCCTATTACATATTATATTATGTCTGTTGAGTAATATATAGAGATGCAGAGAATAGAATGTAGGAATAGTTCTAGTAAACAATGACGAAGTAGCTATAACTCATCTTAACTAACTTCCTAATTAAATGTAATATTCTTCCATGTAATACTAAACCGTCCTACATGTAACACTGCAGCAGCTGAGTCTCGATAGAACTATAATTTCTCGAGTTAACTGAAGGTATAATTAGCTTCGTTATTTTTACAAAATTGAAATACAACTTAAGCTTATTTTGAAAATACGTTTTCAGGATTTATCGGTTTTTTTGACAATTTGAAGACATCTCAATCTCAACCTTTGCTCAAGTATACGTAGGTATTTTAGCTGTAACTTCTGTTTTCACTATTTTTAGTAGAATTTATAATTCCCTAAGTATGTTACTTATATAATTACTATTTATTTAAGTAAGTAAAGCTTTGGTTTCCTCACTAATGTGTCTCAAATACATCTTTTGAAACCTGGAACTTGAAACGAAATTGGACAGTTGTAAATTCGTTAGTCAATTTCAAAATGGTTCAAGGAGACGTGTGGCAGTGCATTTGACATTTACATGCAAAAATTGGCGAATGAAACGCGTTATGCCCGCTATGTCAGCTTAAACCAGATCGAATTCCGTTCCAGAACTTTCTCTCTCACATGCTTTCACTTTCACTATGTCATAAAAACAAACTATTTGCACTATAAAAGTTTACACTTAAAATAGACGCTGGTATTTACAATACACGAGCAATTATTGCGTAACTTGTCATCAACGTGGCTACAAAGGAGGGATATAGAAACAACTATGTCCTAATTTAATTACGTAAGTATAACATAAGAAATTACAAATTAGAAGAAAATATATTTTACAAAAGGGCAAAAGTACAGAAAAGTTAAAGAAAAGAAGGGAAATTGAGTTATTTTTAGTCATATTTGTATACTTAATTCACAAAATTGAATTTTTCATGTTTTAAAACCGCCTTTCGGCAGTTTTTAAAATTCAAATCAACAAACAAAATGCAATACGTCCAGTTGCTGCTCTTTGTTGAATAAATTCTCATTATCATAGCGGCGACCTTAGCTAGCTAATCTTAGGATTTAACCAAACTCAAAATTATAGTGTAAAATTAGAAGTTAGAATTAGATTTTTAATATCAAACAAAATGTACAAATAATATAATATTGGAACAATATCGAAACCAGGTCAATTCTTCATCTAAGAAGCCAACATCATTTACCAAGCACTCACGCAAGCACAATTCCGTAAATTCAAAACTTACTATGTCTAATAATAATACTGAAGCTTTCGAGAGAGTTGTGTACTAAAAATCAACGGTTAGAGCAAAAATTGAGTATAAAAAAGGAAATTGGTTTATGGAATATTTTTGCAAATGTGCAAAAAGCTCATCGCGCTGAAGCATACGGGTTTTTGAAACCTGTTCGAATTTTTAGAAAAATGGTTGCGCTTGAATCAAACACGTCAATTTTAACCAAACTCGACAGATTTCACAGAACCCATAAGCTATGAACGATGCTTTTTGACATCAAAGCTTTGTATTATACTTTGGTTTTGGTCTGGTCATCAGGAAGCAATGCGTAAACAAATACAGAGTGGCTCAAGGCATGTTGGCTAGTTGAAAGCTATGAAAAATTATTATTTTAAACACTAAACAAATTAAGTAGCAGCAAACACGTGTTCAGACACCGGCACCATGCAAAAAATTAAGCTACACATAACCGGGTACAGTTTCTAGCTTGTCATTTTTTGGATTTGCGTTTTGACGAGCACACACTTAACACATGTAATGTAATTTTAAGAACTTAACAAGTTTCATCCAATCCAGCCACACTACTGTAATGCGCTCACAATTAAGTGTGTATATTATAACATTAGAGGACTTCTAAGGGAACGAATACAATAATTCGAAATAGAGAATGCTACAGTACATTTCCGGTTCTCTCCAATACTGGATCAGCATTTGAGAGAAGGGATGAATGTAGGTAACGAGAGGAAGAGATTAATTACGTTGAAAATTTAGAACTAGTGTCTAAAGTTTAAGGGTTTTCTTAAATTTTTTGCTCCCATCTCATACATACTATGTAAACTTTACTGTTGATAGTCAATCACACACAAATACAATATGTACAATGTACAATTTACAATGTTAATCTCTATTTCTATTTTACTACATACGTCACAGTAAAGCTAAGGCTAGTACGTACTAGAGTAATTTCACAATAACAACGTTTTTCATTTTGTGACAAATACAATACACCGAAGAGAAGGGAAGGGTCTTTCAAAAATGCATAGTAAATTGAGTAGAAGGTTCTTGAAGCATTTTGTTTCATTTTGAAGAATGTCATGTTCTTTGTATTTCCATTCCATATTGGGAAATTTTATGGGTTGGATTGGAAGATGGAATATTTTAGGCCTAGTTGCTTCAAAAAATATGGCGGTTCTTGGGAAGGTTCGTTTCAATCGTACAGTTTGTTGTGATTGGGCAAATTCGAAAACTGTTGCTCAAGTTTGGTATAAATTTTATTATGCATAAACCATCAAAGAACAGTGCGAAATCAGTCAAACCCCCGAAGGCGCAACAATAAATTTACGACGTACTAAATCCTGCGTCGATGAAGACCTAAATTTAAAATTCCGTCGAAATTAGGCGCTAGAATTGAAAATCTTGGCGTAAATCAAAAGACTCTTAAGGAATTCAAGGTTCTATCGTGTTTTTGGTTGTAAATTGCATTTTATTTCTGGTTTTCGCTTATTGCTATTTTGAATTAAACCGAATTTCGCACTGTTTTAAGCCAAGAATGCAAACTAAACTGTGATTACAGCAAACTCGCTGTACTTTGACACGAACATCACTTATAATGGTTGTTAAGGGGGGTGGTAGTTGTGGATTATTAGTTGAACACCTATTACCATGAAGGTAATGGCGGCGGGAGTCATTTGTCCTTGAGTCCGAGCAAGTGTTCGGGTGTCATGGAGGGTTGATGAGCGTAGTTTCTTATTTGGTGGAGAGAAATGAGTTGATTGGGAAATGCATTGGAGGTTGACTTCATGTCCATGGCAGACATTTGGTGATGATGTGGGGGTTTGGGGAAGGAAAGTGGTTCGTAGGGTAGGTAGGCTCTTCCGCCGCCTGGTACTCCGCCGCCGCTCACGGTCATGTTCGATGGAAGCTGGAGCATTGCACTCTGAAAATAAGAAATTTCAAAATGGGCACGAATTAAATAAAGTTCCATTTGACAGGTTTGAGGAATATACACATATACGGCACAGGAATACGGAAAGCCCCTCATTGTCATCCATAAAATTCAAACTGAACCCAACACGGAATAAGTAATAGATAAGCGGCAGAAATAGGCACATAAATATACGGGGTTTAGAGTGCGAGACTGTGTCCACTTTTTTGCAGCAATTTTAGAATAATTAGTTTTATTGTTTGTTAATTTAATGGAACTATATGTAATTGCAAAAAAATCGATTATTTTAGCCGAGGTCTGATATTTTGGATGTTTTTTTAAAAATCAAAACATGCTTAAAACGATATTCGTACGGTGGATACAGTCTCGTCTCAAAATTCATTTGGAGCTTTCATAATAAGAGGAGTACATGAATATGCTACGGTTTGTTTACAGACACACCTCAGTATTTTTAAATACCATTACAGTTAACGGTTTTAGGCGTCCGTCCATCTGACCCTTCAAAATTTCGAATTTTAACGACGGTCCAATGCGATATTCGAAATTGTGTACACATAGCAGGCAAACATGAATTTAACCATTTAAAATTACAATTTACTAGGACAAACCGTAACAAAAAGGGGTGGACATTTAAAAAATGTAAAATAAAACCACGTAAAAGAAACAATAAAACAAATATTTTCCTTGAATGTAAAACTCACGGCTGATTTTGTTCTATATTCGCTCTCTCTCTTCCAGAATATTCTACGAGTAAGAAGGTAAAAGACGAAGTCGTTGCGCTCGACAGAAGGGAGTTGGTTTAGTTGAGTGTTAGTGTAATCTAATGAGAGGAAAGGCTTTGATATTTTTTGTTTTTTTATGTGGAATATTTCGTATTTCGTATTATTCGTCGGTGCAGTGTATTTTTTTTAGAGAGAAAGAGATGTAAAAAATGGAAATGAAAGGTTAATATTTTCTAGTTACATGGAAGGGTACCGTTTGAATGGGTGTGAAAGCACTAGCACCGACACTCTTGTTCTGGGATGCTGCCATGGCATTGGCAATTGCATCGTAGGGATTTGTCGGAGTTGGAGTTTGGGCGGGATGATGTTGAGCCAAGCTATTTACCCGAAGGTCGTCAGGCCCTTCACTCCCTTGTCGGCCTACAAGAAGGACCCCTTGGCCACCGCTCGTGAGGCACATGGACGGTGGACTACTTTCTCCCAATTCCGTCTTCCAGTACATCTCAGTACTCGTCAGCACATTGTTGTTATTCGAACTTGACCCCTGGTGATTGTTAGACACGGCCTGATGAGAATTCTGGTTGTTCGCCGTGTTGTTACTCGTTCCTGTTAAAAATTCATAAAATTAAAATGTTAAAAAATGTATTATTTTAAACCTGTAAAGCGCCGTTTCGTATTTTGTTTTCAAGTGCGTGAACGTAAAAATCTTCCCTTCAGTTTACTCGGAGCATCACGTTGGAGACCTACGTTATAATAGTCGGCTATGCTCGGAGCAATTACAGATATTAGTTATAGATCGTCTAAGCTCAGTATGTCTTGAGCAATTTTTGTATTTAATTTTAAAAAATTACAAATATGACCTAAAACCGATTTGCAACTTAAATTTAAGGTCCTTTGTATTTCTGATTAAGGTTACAGCGTTTTGAGACAATTCTTGAGCCCACCCTGCATAAGTAGTGTTGGTTTAGGTCTTCGGAACTCCCCTATTGAGCTTTGAGCTGATTTGACCAGCAGTTTTAGAGTAATTACAAACAAATGCGGTTTTTTCTTAACTCGTTTCGGATAGCTCTGAAAATACAGAGCATTGAATTCAGAAAATCGAAGTTAAAAATAAATTATTTCATTTATAAACTTGTAGAAAGCCATTCCGTATATTTGTTTCGAGTAAATTAATTGAGAAGTGATATAATAAAATGTAGTTGTGTCATTCGTAAGCTGAACTAAACGCCACCTTAAAATCTTCGAAACGAAACCTCGCGGCTGTATTTACTTTCGATAAAACTCAATCCAAATTTTATTAGTTTGCAGAATTTCTAAAATGCGTGACAATTCTTGAGCCCACCCTGCACAAGTGTTAGATGTTAGACTAAGTTTCATGAACTCCCTTAATATATGAGTTGACAATAGTGAGTTGAGCAGCATATTCAAAGTAATTACGACATAACGCGACTTTTTATAAACTCGTTTCGGACAGCTCTGAAACTGCAGACAAATTACAGAAAAGCTGCCATGAGAAATGAGACTTAGTCATCTACATTCTGAATAAATCCAATTCAAAAGTTGTTGAACGAGATAGCCAACAAATCATTATAAACCAAATATGACTGACTAACCAAACCAAAGGAAGAAATCGAATCAAATCACACATAAATAACTACACATGTATCAACTCACTAGAGAAGATAAATGGTAGGAGGAAGTAGTTCGACAAGTTCAAGAGCATCAGGAGTTTTATGGGATTAGAGACATTCCTTTTATCTTATTAGGAATTTAATAGAAGTCTTCTTTTCTGGTTCGCCTTCATTCAAAAGGCTAAAGGGAATGCTAATTTTATGAATATATTTACAGGGAGTTAAAATGTCTCAGATTATTACTCGTTTCTGCGCATTTTCAAGGGTTCAGCTCGAAAAATTCAAACTACGCGTTTACAAACTTATTTCCCAATTCAGATAAGCATGCATTTTGGCATGTACAACGTTTTAATAATACTTCGATCGAATACCGCAGTTGAGCAAAGTGTAGATGGTATAATTATATTCAAGATCTGAAATCTGAAACCTAAGTGCGTTACGAATGAGTTAGTATATTTTGAGGATTAGCGAACGGCTACTGCGGCTATTATTTCAATATTTCTGTGGGTTGACCATTTGACCATTAATTGTTGCTATTTTAAAATTGGGACGCTCAATCCCTTAATTGTTAACATTTTGCGCAAACAACTGTTAAACCAACATGGGTTTTTGCTCGGTGCCCTCAGCTTAACCCAGGGGAAAATTGAACTGAAAACTGAATAATATGGCGACAGAATTCACAAGAAACGTAGAGAGCGCCGAATATGGCGCCGATTTACGGATATTGAGGCCACTCCATGTAAAACTCATGCAACGAGATTAGCACAATCATATCTCTGCGTTGTTACATGTCGTTTATACGGAGTGACCTCCTTATCCGTAAATAACACATGGCGTCCTTTGGGCTTCTTAACCCGTCCGTACCCGAAGGGTTTACATTTGTATCTGCGACTTTGAAGTGCTCTCAGATACACATTTGGCATGCTCTATCTATGGGATTTTTGGTAAAGCCTCCACCAA
>JAQFYU010003280.1:0-10264 GCA_034694905.1 Ceratophysella granulata | reverse complement strand
CACAGCCGGACAACCCAGGGCGGAAGTAAGAGGACCACAGACAATACACTAATCTGAGCCAGTCTTCTTGTAATGGACACCTGTGCGGTGGCCTCTCCGACTCCGAATCAAGTTGTCTGTGCACTCATTCAATTTTGTCAATAATAATTTCCCATTTTCTCCTCGTTCACTCAACTCTACAAATACGTCAATCAAACTTCGAGACATGTATAATTATGTTTTTCACATCAGTCAGGCCAACTATTAGCACCCAAACCAAAAACCAGCCATCAATCCCTACCAAAACGTAATTCAATTGTAATGTGACCATATGCTCTCCAATAATAATAATACAGGAATATTGGGAAAAAGCAGAAGAACCAGAACAAGGCTCAAGGGTACACACTGAACAGGGCAATGGCCCACATTGAAATTGAAATACACATGCATGATGGATGGAGATGGAGATTCGAGTTGAGGTCGAGAGCTTTTGAAAACCAAGAGTCACACAAGATGCAAGATGCAAGAAGAGTCAAGATGAACCAACCTTTTCCTTCCTTTGCCCATCCTATCCTAATAACGTAGAACTAACAACTACACAAAGTGGGATCTGGGATCGTAGATCGTACACAAAGTGGGAAAATACCAGAAAATACGGAGAAGAATCATCAAAGATCCGTCTGCCTCCTGTTTCCTCAGCTCTTCTTCTGTTCGAAATTGCTCAACGGAGGCTCTTGGATAGGATTTTCAAAACACATTTCGGTATCCATCCCCATCCAACCTTTTTTGGGAACCCGTCACCATATCGCTACTTTAGATTGGGATCGCCCATTAGAGCATTCTGACTTAAACATAAATAAAATTGGGAATTTAGATGACAGGATAAGCTTGGGATTGGGATAGACCTTCTTCCTACTGGATAAGAGGAATGAACCATCTGCCTATGATTTTGTTGCTCTTTCAAACTCCAGCGCCATGATGCAGGATGTCGTCGTTCAGAAACGTTTCATCAAAGAAACCAAGCGTCACCAAATTCAAAACAAAAGTTGCGAAAGACAATGTATAGCTTTGACCACCAACCTGGTGGCCAAGCTTTCACTTCCGATTTCTTTCGTTAAGTTAGGTTTTAGGTTAGGTTTTAGGTTAGGTTTAGGTGAGGTACCTAAACATGCAGTTAGGTTAGACTGGTTATTCTGGATTCTGTCGATAACCAGCGCCCTTATATCCATTAACCATTTCCGTCAAATTACCGTCGTCAAATCTTCCTCGGCTGAACTGTCGCAGAATGTCAATCAATTAAAAAATCATTAACTCTGAATGTATCGATCAGGATGTATCGGTGATGGTTGACATGACTCGTCATCAAATGGATTTCTAGATATTCTCAATGCCCAAGCAAAATATTCATTAGTCTTGGTTGATGATGTGATGATGCATTGTATGTAGTTATGTATGCATAATGTATTTAGAATTTTGAATGCTGCGTACATTTACATTCTATGTATGTAGCATATCAGGACGTGGGATTTACTCAAGCAAGAGAGAGAGGTAAGCAAATGAATGTACGTAAATAGTCCCGGTCCCGAGTTCAAGTAACCTTCAGTTAACTCAGCTTCGACAGAATTAATATTTACTCTTCTGCTTCGTATCTTCTATCTCTCAGGCATGTTAGTATGTGAATTATCTGATAGTACTAATTCGTCCTCAACTCCAATCCTAATCGCCCATGACCCTGCTCACAAATGCTGCTATGCTGGTCGTTAATTCAAACTTGAGATGAGCTATGTGCCGAAGTGGGTGGAGTGAGTGCTATACAGAATTCGATTAAACTTTTGCACGTGCACGGCGATCTGCAGTTTGCTCATGGCTAAATTTTTATTATAAGGTTCCTGCTCTGCTCCACGTCAATTCGTATCATTATATGATAACACCTACATGCAATTAGACCTCAGGTCGGGACAAGGAACCTCAGAACCAAACCAGGCAGGCGGACGAACAGAAAGAGTAACAGTGAGGAAAGAATAGTCACTAATAGGCTTTCGCTTGCAGTTAGTCTTACACGCTGTATTAACTATTAGTCCTGGTCCTGACCCACTTTTCTTCCCCTTAATTACCTGTGGTGTGACACCATTGTGCTTGCTCAGCTCATTTGTTGTCTGCTTCAGCATAGCAACACACTCAAACCAGAAGAGCAGTAATTCTGAAAAAGTTGGGAAAGGATCGATCATCCAACTTTTGCTTTGGTTTACGTCATACCAGAAAAAGTCAGAACTGAAGTACTTACCCTTAGGTCAGAATTTCAGATGGCAAGATCCGTGCTCTGCGATCTACATTACATAATGGCATATCTATCTTTATATTGAAGGATATGGGGCATGTCAGAACCTAACCTAACCTAACCTTTTCTAACCCAACATCTTTCGAAACCTACTCTCAGTCGGTTGGATCTCATTCAATCACGGTACCCAAATTCTACATTTTTCCAGCGGTCAGCGATTTACATGTGAACAATAAACATTTCACTACGACATATGATGTGAAGCTTGAGGTAGGGTAGTATTCGGTCATAATTCCATATTCCATTCCATCCCAAAATCTACGGGACAAACCAATATTTAGAAGAATAGTGAAGCTGAAGCCTGGTGGGATGCTATGGCTTGGCCAGTTGCTACCACAAGCTGGGGAGGAGGTAAGGCTACTACAGGCTGCAGCCATCCATCGTCATAGAAGTGACATATCAGGTATCAGAATGGACTATGCCTTCGTAATAAGTGGCGTAGAGGACAAAGACGAATTTGGTGTTGGCATCATCCTTTTCCATGCAGCAGACCAGAAAAGCCAACAACAACGGAGAATGGAGGAAACCTTATTATTGGTGATAAATAGGAAGATCTCATATGCTACCGACAAGTGTCTAAATTCTTCAAGCTCTCAAACCCGTACGAACTTGGCTTTCAACTTTTGGCATATCAGCTATCCACTACGCACACATTTCATTGCATCCGATGCTTGATGCAAAAGAACGCTGAGAAGAAGACGGAGAAGGGGGATTCGAGCAAAAAAGGAGAAACCAAGAAGAGAATCAAAGTGGAAAAACTGTCTGGTGCAGCGCAAGACCAGAAAAGTTTCATAAGTGTTCGGAGGATCGGTACATCGGTAGAAGTCTTCTGGCTTCTGTGAGTCTAGAAGCGCTTGGTAGATAGATAGAATACTACCATTGCTTTGCTCCAATATCAGGCCACATAGTCTTTCGGCACTTCTGACATATCTATTTTAAAAAAAACGTAAAACGTTTACTTCGGTAAGATCCTGTCGTAATGGTCGCAAAATTGCGGTCTTCAACTCAACAGTGTACAGATTCTAATCGCACAAATTATGGTTACGGTCGAAACAAGGCAAATCAGTAGAACCGATATCGAAACCAAAACCTGAACTCGCTTCAGTGGTTTGACCAGTACTTGCGTAGTATGACGCACTGGAAATATGGAATGCTGCATGCTGCTAATAGGTTGCAGTTCGCCAGTTGCACTTGAGTAAGTCTCATGTGGCATAAAATATGAAAAAGTTGGGGGAGAGAGTGAAATCAGGTTTACTGGGTTCACTAGTGTTCATGGGGGGAAGTGAACAGTTGAAGCGTTCCGAGTGGATCCGGACTCAGAAGCCAGAAGAGAAGCCCCAGCAAACAAGAGCAGGATTCTGGTGGGCAATGCTTTGAAGCCCCTCTTGCTCCTTCCACTTTTACGTAACAAGGTCGATCAGCTGTTTACAAGAATATATCAGCTGGGTAGTTCAGTTCGTTCTCTCTAATACTCGAAAACCATGACAGGACTGAGTCCTCTTCTATGTATTATTCATCCCATTTATTATATCTAACCCACCCAAACAGAATACAATACATCGTCCACTTCTCATACTTGCTTGTTCAAGTTAAACTCGCTATACAGACCAATTGCAGTTTGCAGTTGGAAAAAGTGGTCATAAGGAATGAAAACTACAATTGCATGCAAATCAAGCTCAAATTACGAGTATATTCAGAATTTTTGAATTCTGAGGCTGTGAAATACTATACGAAACGGAGCACTTTAAATCTACTTAAATTGGGCACTGCTAGCATGTATTCAGCTCCCTGGTAGACTCAGAAACCAACCTGGGTATATTCATTTCCTGTTGGGGAAAATCAGAGTATTTTCATCCTATATCCTGCTATGAAAATGAAATATAACCAAGGGATGGGCTGGCGGGCAGCTGCTATTGTTCAGAATTCAGAATAGCTGGGGATGCACATGGAAACACATCTTCATACAAATATAGAGGGTATTTTGATTTGGTTTGGTTTGTGTGTCCGCAGCGCCTAAGGGTAGCGCAAGTAGCCTTTTTTTCCTGGAACCGTACAAATAGCACGATTTCTGGACACGGCCAGAACAGTACATGTTTATGAACAAGAACATCAGGGAATTCTACTAACTGTGAGAGTCCGGTTCTGGAGCTGACATGCAAAATTCGTTTACTGTCTATACCCTATCAGGAGAAATGAAAATACATGCCCCAAAGTCAAAATACGTTGGAACTATGGAATAATTTTTACTAGGCTCTTGATAATAATCAATAGCTTCAAGGCAGGGAATTTTTATAGGGACAGTAAATCAAAATACACAGTAGTAGGTATTGCATAATAGGTAATATTTAGAAAGTCAGAAGTGTATCCCATGACCTTTACGAATGAACAAATACCAACCATTTTACTTTCCGAAATCGAAAACGAAATATCTACGAAAATTCAGTTTTTTTACCTTACGCCAAAACGTCAATTCCAAGTATTTTTATTCGGCCATCGGCCGTATTCTGAATTTTTGTGCCATTATTGAAATATTGCCCACGCTGTGTTGTATTTGTCTAGTAGTAAAATATACATACGCGAAGCGTTGCATTGCACACTTATTAACTTTGGCTATGTAGGATCAGCAACTTATGGCAGTATTGTGGTTTTGTACTTTGTATCTATCTCATTCACTAGCCCCTCACTAATCGATCATCGATAGAACGACCAAGTTCATTTACACGCTACACGAATCCGGATTCTCCGAACTCAGACTCAATGCCCACTCTATAATGTATAACCTGTACAACACGCGTCAGCCAGACTCAAACCTTTGTCTTTTCGGGCTAGAATTTCTAAAATCACCGTGGAATTATTGGTATAATCAGTATTTATTAATTGGAACTTACAGCTTGATGACATCAGTGTCCATCCGCCGTTTCCCAGCACTTGGAGAAGACATGATGACGGAAGGGTTTGTCCAAGGGTCAAAGAACTACGCACTCAACGAACGTTTTTCTCCGTCTCTCCTGTTTGAGCACAAGGAAGAAGAAGGGAGTCAGCTGTTCCTTGGCCTGACCCTGAGTGGAATTCCGAAATGGAAAAATTCACCAGGGACTTCCAAGGGCATGAACTTTGGTTTCCAACTAATTTGAAAGAGTTAAAAGGGTCAAAGAGTTAGAGATACAGTCTCAGGAGCTGTTTGCCTGGAATAGCTTTTATCTTGCTGCCAAGTGAATCCACTCATAGAACCACATTCCAACCAAAAGTCTCGAACGTGACTGAGTCGAGTTCATGTGAAACACAAACTTTTTGTGAGCTCCAAAGGATCCGCATGTGGCAAAGGAATAGGCAGTGAGCTTGGAATAGTGGGTTGTTCATACGGAATTCACAGTGAACTCAAGTTTCCAAATAGCCAGGGCCGAATGCTTACGACACGGTAACGTATTTTTTATGCCACGGATTGTTCGTCCGTGGCAA
Source organism: Ceratophysella granulata (assembly GCA_034694905.1). NCBI lineage: Eukaryota > Metazoa > Arthropoda > Collembola > Poduromorpha > Hypogastruridae > Ceratophysella > Ceratophysella granulata. The sequence continues at coordinate 4,488 of JAQFYU010003280.1, read as the reverse complement.
TATTCGGTTTGCAGGGGGGCTTAACGAATTTTGAAGCCTGGGTTATCATGTGGGACTGTTGTTGTGTGGGACGCAGTAGAATTTTTGAGGGTTTCTTGAGTTTCTGGGGAACACGAACGTGTATCTGTAGCTAGGGCTGATGGGAGCAAGAGCAGATAGAAGTGGGACAACGGAGAAGAGGGCTGTCCTGCGTTGAGGTCTAGGGTGCGGGTGGCGTACAGGAATTAGGAATTATAATCACAAAATCCAGGGTCGGACTGGTTTTTGTGCTCGGGGCTATGCAACCCGTCTTGGGTTCCAGGATATTTTTGTTTAGAACGAACGGAATAATCGAAATTCTAACAACGCTTTGTTTGGAAATTACAAAGGACCTCGCACCAGGTATATTGCCCCCCCCCCCCATGTGATCATTGGTGTATGCTCTGGCTTAAGTGCATGATTTCGTGCCTTTGGTCATTCAGAGCAACTTCTTTATGAGCCTCAGCAAGATTCCATGATTCGTTTGACCGTTGTCCTCAGATATTCATCATTCAAAGATGGCGGACTTTTAACGGTCAAACGAATTATACGATCTTGCTCTTGCTGAGACCTTCTAGTAAATAAAGTTAGAATGACCACAGGAACAGCCAAGCTTCAGTCACATCGCGCTGGTCACCAATGTGGTATATACCGGGTAGGGTGCGTGATATCCTAGATCTTGGATTATCCTAAGGTTCGGTGGTGGGCAAGGTCAAAGAGTATGTATCACGCTGTGATTTGGCATAGCATAGCTGATCACGCGGGTACTCTAGAGTGTCAGAAACGTGCTGAACTCTAGTGATCCATGTGGTCGTGTTTATGTAACGACTTTACGACGACCAGAGCCCGAAATGATATTACTGAATTTTAATTTGCGGCACCGCCATGCATGTTATTCAAAAACGAACCTATTACCTATTCAACCTAATAAACTATAAAACAACATATTTAGCCGAAGTCAGGTTAAGTTTGACAAGTTTTGTATCCAGCATAATTCTTCTAAATTCCTGCAACAAGATAGCCTAGGGCGTTTTATTTTAGCAAACCTAACCAACCAAAATAGGTCAAGATTATGTGCTGAGGTTATGTTAGGTTAGGTTTCAATGGATTATGAAACATTTCAAACTTTTGAGGAACTTTTCGGGTTCTGGTCCTAACACTTAAAAAGATCACGGTCAGAGTGGCCAATGTTAATTGATACTCCACGGGGACTAAGCGTTGGGTAAAGTGATCCTTAAAAATTATGGATCGCCATTCGCCATCTTGGTGGGATAGGGATTCAGTTAAGAGAATTAGAACATAGAACATCATAAATCAGAATAATATTCTACAACTTTTACCTTATTTGATTTAATGAAGAATCTGCAGATCTGGATCCTGTTTAGGTGACCTTTTACAAGTATTCTGGCGGTGGCTGTGTCCACATAAATTATCAACATCAATCTTCTCTGAAATCTGGATTTAAAATTCGGATTCTCAATAATCTTCGCAGTTCACTGTTCGACGTCCGTGCAGATGCGGAGTACTAAAAGCGAATAATGAGCATTTGAGAAAGAGAAAAGCAAAAAATTCAAATTCAAAGAAACACAGCGGGAACATTGAGAATCGCAGGAACAACGTTGAGAAAAACGGTAGATGGAGAACATCAGAACATGGTATACAGGGTGGCACATAATGATTGTCGCCGTTTACATTTCGTATAATATGATATCGTTCCCGGTCATGTGATACACGAAATTGAAGATAATTTCATTGCGGATCTCATGGTGGAAAAATATTTAGCAATCGCTTGCGAGCGACCGCTGCACAGCGCTAGATAGAAAAAGAGGAAATTTCACTCTACCTCAAACCCGAAAGACTCCATTTTCCCCCCGAGTGCAAAACAAAGCTGCACTAAAGTTGGAATCACGCAAATATAAAAGGTAAATTTTGAATCTAAGTAAAGTTTAACTAACACGTCACAAAAATGGCTGGGTTATTGGGTGACAGTGAGAAGAACCGGGTTGTTGACAGAATCCGTTCTCTGGCATACCGTGACGCCAGGGATTCTGGTGGCTTGCTTATAACGCAAAACTGTGTTGCAATTAAATTAAAGGATCATTAAGATTGAATCTGAATCATTGTCTAATAAACGTTTTAGATGAAATAAAAATGGTACTGAGTTATTCGACAGTCTGTTGCGATCACAGTCTTCACGTTCACGTCGTTCGAGCAGGAGGAGGTCATACAGAGTACGTCATATGGAGGTCATACAGATTACGGAGTTGGTAGAAAAGTTTTTTCCTCTATCTGGCGCTGTGCAGCGGTCGCTCGCGAGCGATTGCTAAATATTTTTCTACCATGAGATCTGCAATGAAATTGTCTTCAATTTGGTGTATGACATGACCGGGAACGATATCGTATTATATGAAATGCAAAGGGCGACAATCATTATGTGCCACCCTGTACATTTGTAAACCAAATTGTTTTAAACAATAGCAGTAATATTAAATCAGTATAATTGGACATTGTCATTGTCATAAAAAGGTCAAGGCAAAAACGTCTAATTGAACTAGAAGGTATCGACGAGTCATATACATAGATTGGATTTACATTGCAATATTCGTGTTGGCATTGTTTGCACTCCGATTTTCGATATACTTCGATAATTTTCTATACTAGGACAATGTACTTACGTTTACAAATGTTTTCCTTGATTCTACAATAGGTATGCATGATGTATGATGCTTCTTGCTGCGCGCGTTTCATTAAGTGCATCGAAGTTAGGTTGGATTAAGCTCGCCCTCAGTCACCCGCATTTCTACATGAGTCATTACATATAATTAGGTTTAACTTCAATATAATTACATCAAAATACATCATTTAATAATTTCTTGGGATCTGTAAATCGTATACTTACCTCAGTCTCAGGTCTCAGCCTCAGCCATCGTCGCTGCTGCCCAATATCTCTTTCATGCAATTCCAAAGATCATTGCTATTCGTAATTGTCGCTGATAGGATAGGTTGCAGATTTAATCTGAAATATTTCTACAAGGACAGACTATACAATTCATGATTCATTCCCACGCTGGAGGATATTATAAATAACATTACAACTTGGAATTAATGGAAAAACTTCGTACCGTAGATGACGTGAAAGCTCTACAAAACACGCAGTTGAGATTGGAATAAGTTGGGATTATTGGGAGTTGGGGGGAATGCTGCTGAAACACAAAAAAGTGTGTCATCGGTAATCTAGAATTAGTAGCAGCTGCTCAATTATTGTCCCTGAGATAAACCAAACCATGGTCCAAAGAAAGAAGAGCGTGAAAGGGAATACCCTGCTTTGTTCTTGGAGAAAGTTTGATATTTTTGCTAAGCTTGAGCTACACAAACCTTAACTCTTCTGTTGCACTGTATTTGCATTTCCTTGGATGGAATGAATGTACAGGGTGAGTCAGTGAAAGGTCCTCCCTTTTGAAATTATCCTGATCGAAAACTTAAGGAGCCAGAATAATGTTTTATTGAAAATTCATTTATTAGAAGTAATTGTGGCTAAGGAATTGGATTTTTTAACAGAACACGGAACGAATTAAGTACTTGAAACCTTTTCACGTTTTTTAACATTAGGCTCTCATGGAGGGGAATTCCTCTCAAAATCGCGTTACCCTTGGATACTTAGGTTTTACTTCGAAAGCATCCGAGTGAACATTTAGGGTGACTACCAGGGTTTCGCATTTCTGTATCGCGACTACGATGAACAAAGCTAAAATTTGGTGTTACTCTTTATGATGTCCAACAAGAACAAAGTTAGAATAGTCTTGTATTGCATATTTGTTGTTTGTTCTGGACAAATTGGAGAGCAACTTAAAATATAAAATCTATAAACTTTGTTCTATTGTAGTCGCGATACAGAAAGTCGGAACCCTGGTAGTCACCTAAATGCTCACTCGGATGTTTTCTAAGCAAAGTCTTATCCAAGGGTAACGGGATTTTGAGAGGAATTCCCCTCCATAAGAGGCTAATGTTAAAAAACGTGAAAAAAGTTTCAAAAGTAGTTCGTTCCGTGTTCTGTTTAAAAATTCAATTCCTTTGCCGCAATTCCTTCTAATAAATGAATTTTCAATATAACATTATTCTGGCTCAGTAGACCCTTAAGTTTTCGATCAGGATAATTTCAAAAGGGAGGACCTTTCACTGACTCACCCTGTACATAGTCAAGCGTTGTTATTGTTGGCGTATTTAATATCACCAATCCCGTGAGTGGAGCTCAGTAAGCTATCGGAATCGGATGATGCACGAAACCGTGCAGTGCAGGTTATAACGGACATTCAGTTTGTCGCTAATTGAAGATTCACGTTTTTCGGTTGTGGACTTTCAATTTGCTCAACTTGATTTCTCATATAAATTAATATAATCCACTTTAATAATCACGAGAATACGTATATCCCAAACTCCCTCTCTCCCTCTATCTGTCACACAACAACTTTT
>JAQFYU010003279.1:0-10265 GCA_034694905.1 Ceratophysella granulata | reverse complement strand
GCTCAGTTCTTGAGACGTAGCATTAAGGTTAACTTTGGTTTGTTTATTTCAGGTATCAGGTGAGGTGGAGCAACTGTCCAAAATCAAAACCTTGTTCGGGATTATCAGCGCTGAATGCTGAATTGCGCAACTATTCCTAACCACATACAACCATAACCAAGATCAGCATTTATCCACCCATCCGGATTTTAAAAGAATGTGTATTTGGTGCAAATAGCAAAGGTCGGCTAAATGTAGTGCGATTTTGAAGTTGAGTCGTGAAGGACGAAAGTGATAATAATGACAATAATATTTCAAGTGGCGAGTGGATGATAGGCATTACATTTTGGATATGTGCTTCAGCTTCAGTAGTTTCACGGAACAGAGCATAAACAGTAACAGGATTGAAATATTCATCAAGCGAAAGTCCAAAGGGTGAACTTATTGATTTTTTGCCAATAAAATGGAGACGGCTCATCGTGACCGTGACATTGCCAGGGACGCTGCCTTTGGTGGCCTGTTCCAGCAGATCATCAATGAAATGAAGGTAGAGTTCGTAGCAGATGCGCTTTTGTATTGTGTATTAACGCGAAGACTATTTGACGCCTCGCATGTAACTTGTCTAATATGGCGAAATATTCCTAGAATACATCACCACTCTGGGAGGATCTAACTACAAAATCGACCAAATTACACTCTTGTCTGAGGTGAGTAGTATTCAAATATTTATAACACTATTGAACGATCAAGTACACCGATATATCTCTCAGTTCAACAATATACTGATGGCAATTCGTGTTCGGATTTCAAAGTACAGTGTAAAACATTAATCTTTCCAGAGCAACAATTCAGGCTGTCAGTGCCTTCCTGGATGCCTTTCAGAAAATTGCAGATGCTGCTACCTCAACAAATGGTAAGTTCTACGATTCCACGTTTCTTCCACGCCATACAATAAACGGCCATTTTGTTGGTTTCGAATTACGAGCATCATCACATGCTGTGCATAAATTAACCAGAAATGTCTTCTATTCTCTCAGGGGCAACAAAAGATATTGGAACTTCTCTCACCCGAATTTGCATGAGACATAAAGCTCTCGAAACCAAGCTTAAAACTTTCACCAGGTAATCAGGTTATAGTTTAAGTGTGCTAAACGGTTCTTGACAGCTGACTTTGATAATAATTGCTAATTTCCTCTATTTCTTTAGTTCTATCCTGGATTGTTTAATTATTCCATTGCAAGAGAGGCTCGAAGAATGGAAGAAGATCACATGCCATTTAGACAAAGAACATGCCAAAGGTAAGCATTTCGGATAGAGTCGGAATTGTCGGAAATAATATACAGCACGAAAGGAGTAGATGCTTGGTATTTAACTTCATTTAAAGCCAGTAAATCTTTCGCTTTCATTTGAAAAGTATGTTACGAATGAATACGCTGGCGACGTAACGTATTACCTAAGCTTGCCCGAGCCACGAATTTTCCATATACTCGCACTGTGTGCAAATGCCTCAAGTCTAATTTATCGTTATGACTTAACCTTTATGTTCATTCCATTGAATTTCTAAACTTGCCTTGAACAGAGTACAAGAGATCCCGAGCTGACTTGAAGAAGCGATCGATAGAGACATTAAGATTACAGAAAAAAGTTCGGAAAGGACTTAATAATGGAGGAATGTCGGGTTCCTTTTCTGGCACGATGCCCAGATCCGCAGGTGGAAATGTCACGGGTATTGGGAATATGAGTTCGAGTGCTGGGGGAGATACACTGGGTCCTCTTCACCATGGCGGAGCAGGAAATCGGGATTTGAATAAAGTCCTGGAAGTGGCATTACGAGACACAGCAGAGAAAAGACAGAACTTTGAAGAAGCAGAGAAACAGGCGATTAGAGCGGCTTTAATTGAAGAACGAAGCCGATTCTGTACATTTGTTTCATACCTCAAACCAGTCGTGGTAAACTACTTTTGCCTTCCACTATAACTTCACAACCTGACCGACTCTGTTGAATAGATTTTAATCCAAATATTGACATTTACAGGACGAAGAAGTCTCAATGTTATCTGAATTGAGCCATGTACATGAAGCAATGCAACAGCTGGAGAAGCATTCCACTGAACCCTTTTCTCTTCCACCCGCAAGTGAACAGGTATTTTGAATTCGGATATTTGATTTTGATATGACGATTTCGTCATTAAATTTGATGAGTGAAGAACTGCATATTTTTTATTTAGGTCATCACTGATCTAAAGGGCTCATCCGATAGTGGAACCTGGAGTTTCACAACGCCTCCAAGTAGTCCCAGCTCACTGGGATCCAGAAAGTCCAGCATGTGCAGTATTTCATCCGTGAACAGTTCTTCGAGTGGCTCTGCACATTCACCGTCTCATCATCTTCCAAACCGAACCATTCTACAACAGGTATTGATTATTGAAACTGGTAATATCACGGCTCATAAGAAACATAACGTCATATAAGTAAAGTAATATTTTTACGTGTTGAGGTCGATCTTGGTAACTAGTTTATCAGATTTTTACATTTTAATTTGCTGCACTTCCTCTCGTCTTATGATTTCTATCTGATAGAAACAATAACTTTTGATTTGGTCACATTTATTTTATCCTTTTATTTCATTGAACCAGCCTGCACCCTACTGCTACCCTGTAAATACCCTGCGTTACACAAGTGTATCTTCCCAAGACTCTGGGTTCATATCTCAAGATGCTCTGTACTTACGACGACCAAAACATTTAGTTGACCATCACAATTATCAGGTATTTAACATTGAGTTGTGTGGTCTGTTTGAATCCGATTTTTAGTGTCAGGATTCATTGTACATTGGAGCTGCTACATATAGGCTTCCTGCACTAACACTAACCCCGTTTATTGCTTCAAAATGCTTTCGTTTTGCATAAATTTATGACTTGGAATTACCTTGTAATGAAATGACCATTGAAAATATTAGTAATTTAATTAATGGTGTATTAGATATTTCCGTCAAGATACGTTTCTAAGATTTCAAATAATTTTCTAGGGTGAAACTCAGTCTCAGGAAAGTACGACGAGTTCGACGGGTAGCAGTAATTCGAGTACTCCGTCATCACCATATCCACCAGGAACCGTTCCGACGACAAATGCCACATGGCCAAATCTCCAAGACTCGATTCAATTTGAAAGAGCTGCCTGTGCTATCATGAATGAACGTCCGCATACCATTTCTTCGGGTGAGGATTCCATTACAAGCCTCTAGTGTATACTGTAGTCAATCTACGAAGTACAACTCCGTTCTTTTATTTCCGCAAATCCCCGTGCCCTGATTTCCTGGGAGCCCTATAATCCCTTCTACTAATCCTTTGAGACAGGAATGTAATTAGTGTAGTGAGAGCCTTCTGTGCTATTGATCGCACTCCTTGAACCGTGCCACTAATTGAAAAGGCTTTACTTTTTACCTGGCCGCAGCTTATGACAGAAGTCATCAACGCCCTCCGCTCACAGTCTACACGTTCAAAGCTCCATCCGACTCAGCCTCGACTTCACCACCCTTCAGCTCGACAACAACTCCAGTTGTTACGCCAGTTCAAGACTCGCAGTCTCAAGGTAAGTTCGATGTCTTTCTACTGTCGCACTATATTTGCGATCACATATCGGTAATTTAATTTTAAAAAATGTAATATTCCAGAACTCGTTTACCAAAGCACAACTGAAGTATACGGAACCCTTCGAGGAAAGAGTGAGCCGAAGCCGCCTGTGCCCAAGCGGTGTTCTTCCCTTGAGCGTCCACCCCAAACAACTTCGACTGGGTCAATGGGGCCTCCTCTGGCACCTCTCCATTCAAAAGGTAGCAAAGGGTCAAGCAAGGATCGTAAGCGGGACTCTGTGAGTTCCTTGAAGCCAGAGCCAACGTTGCCAGATTTTAACGAGGCATCTTCTGACATGAGTAAGTAAATATTTGATATTTGATCTTTCATTGTTTATTTCCACTTATTCTTGACTTGATTATTCCACAGTTGTGCCTCAGCCTGTGTATGTCAACATGCATGAATTGAACCAAATGTCAGCTGCTAGGGCACTTCGTCAACAACAATCAATGGAGCGACAACAGAATGAGTTACCCCCGCCCCCGCCGGAACTCATGAATACGATTGCTAAGGTACTTGCTGCTAAAGTACCAAATTCACATCATAGCTCGATTAGTTAGCGATTAAATTAAACTGTTGAATTCAACTTTAGCAGACGGACGGAAATGGAATCAATACGAGAGGAGACAGCTCTCAAACATCAAGCGGCTACGGAAGTCAACATCAGATTGTAGTTGTGGACGAAGCCCAAGGTTCAATTTACGGAACTACAGGTTCCGGTTCGGGAAGCGGAAGCAACAGTAATTCATCCACACTTACTGCCAAGACAACAACGGGAGAGGCTGAAGGTACTAGAGCCTCTATTCCACTTTCCAGTGACCAATTTCGCATGGAGCTGGAGAGCATGATTTCCATGGCAAATGACTCAAGTATATCCCTCGTTCCGAATACTCCCAGTGCTAATATTTCTAATAGTTCAACGCTGATACCATTTCTGCTTCGTCAACCAACTGCTGGCACTAGTAATGCCAGTAATATCAGACCTGACATACCTTTCACTCAATATCAAAGCCATAGAAATACATACGATTTTCTGTTTAATCCCAATTCCAGTCCCCCCAATTCTCTACTCAGCCTGAGGCCGGGAGAGTATACGCTTCCAAGACGACATTCCTATGCTAATCCTCAAATGAGTAGCGCCAATTTCATGCTACACAGACTTTTTATGGCAAAGAAAAGGGACTTCGTTTGAATTAATGAATTGCTTGTTCTTAGTTCTCAGTAGTATCCCTGCCAGACGGTTTTGGCAAATGGTGATTAAAAGTATGTAGAACAACAGAAAATAAGCTTTAGTAACAAGCTGCAATATGCATGCTTCATTAATTTGTAAAAGTTGCTTTGTAAAGTATACGAGATATTACGTTCCACATTATAAGCACAACAATAGCATTTTGTAATAGGTGCGGTGCTTTCAGTATTGATTTTGCATTTCAAATGGGGGGATAAAGAAACAGCTTACGGGTTGAAAATGTACAGAAATCACAGTTACCTGGCTCTTCGGGGTGCCTAAATGTTAGCTAGTTGTTTACATTGCATATTGCAGCTTTTCCGGTTCCCAGCCTCAAATCTTAATTTAATTTCCAGAAATTCGTAGTGAGTTTGGTGCGGCGTTTACAAAATACGTTAATTACATGTATCTAGTTCTAGTTCGTGGTAGTCGTCCGTCGGGGTGCACGGAATTAGATAAACGAATCGTTTCAACTTTTTAGAATCCTATGGATCAGCATGTTAAAATTAGCAAATTATAGTACATTACATTCGTTTGAGGTCAAGTCACTTCATTCTGAAATGAGAATGAAGTGCATTCAGTTAGCATGCATTTTTGTGCTTGATAGTTGACGTGCACTATTACACTAATTACGATACGTTTCATTATTAGTTCAGCTTTATTTACTTTAATTCGTGATCATAAGCATTATTCAACTGGTAAAGATAAGTCGCTCTCTATCCAAATAAAGTTCTAAACTTTATTGTTTTGTCTATTTACTTTATTTATTCTATTAATTTAATAAACTAATGAAGTTTATAGTGAAACTGCTTTGCATGAGTTCCATACGGGAATAGTATTACCCTTCTGCGGACTGATGATGGTGCTCTGCTTTGATTGTTTGCATGAACCAACCTGGTAAATATTATATGTGTCATTCCAATATATTTTGTTTCGCTTCAGTTCACACACAGGTTTTTGATTATTTTGGAACCATTTTTGTTTTACTAATACAGACCTTAACAGTAGTAGCTTCAACTCATTGATGTGTTCTTGTTTGGATTCAACCACTTCTGGCTATTGTACACTACCACGCAATCTAAGACATAGCAGAGAGTGTCCACTTACACGGGCCAGATCACTAACACGCCCTCAACAAGGTATTATTTTTTGGTTTTAGTTTTTAATTATGAATCCCGTATGTTTCTATGTGTCGCTGCATTCGTCATAAATATCTGTATTCTGTGTTCTATATGTATGTGCAATTTTAGAATAACTACTAGAATAATAATAATAGAACGATTGGGGGAATAGAATTTACTCCTGTTTATGTTACTGCTGATATGTTGCTTTCGGGGATTTTCTGTAACGTATTTGTATCTTGTATCGCTCACGGTTTCGCTGAAAATGGCGGTAAGCCCTAGTGGGTGAGTCAATCCGTCCACATTGTGCAACAGTTGAGTCGCGCTCGCGCGGCGCGAAATCCAATACAATTGCGGCCTTGACGCAATCGATGTAAGTTGCATAAATACTAATCGGATGAATATTTGCAATATTTCAGTATATGGATATTTGGGCGGACGTCAGCGGAATTCCTGTTCCAGTGACAAACCACTTCCTCCAGTCCGACGAACACCGTCAATCTCCGTTTCGCCGTCACCCTCCAAAACGTCACCTGTCTCTCCACTAGTTCCTATTCACAATATTTTCCAAAAGCCTGAACAGCCACAGCATATCCATAATCCTAATCGACATGTCAATAACAACCCAACTTCTGCGTCCCAAAATCCAAACAGTCTCCAAGGCTCTCAACAAGATTCTTATTCCTACAATAATTCCGTAATACACCAGCAAGCCAACACGGCTGCAGCAGAACATTTCCCCCCTCCCCCTTCCCACATGATGACAGCAGAGGAGAGACAGAACCCGGATGATCTGGCAATTAAACGTATGAGCGTGGCTGATACGATAAAGACGTTAACGGACAAAAATCATCAGCCAGTTAGTCCGAACATGGTTCGTCGAGCTCATTCCATGAAGGAAGAAAAGACTCAAGTCAGTCATTCAAATTCCAGCCCACCCAAAGTCACGAGCAACAACTGGAATCAGGGAAAGTCGACAGGAGCTTTGAACAACAGTAATCATAATTCCAGTCAAAAAGACAATGAGAGACCAAGTATTATTCAAATGTTGAGTCAAAAACTGGTCCAACAGCAACAGCATCACCAACAGCCTCCAGCAGCACAGAATCCGGCTGTCTATGGACATTACGGGAAACCTCAACCAACTTACGTCTGTTTTGGTCAGGATCAGCAACCCACGTACGGTCATCTTGGTCAACAGCAACCCCAACCCCAGCAGCCGACTTATGGCCATCTTGGTCAACAACAACAGCAGCCCATATACGTTCATCCAGGCCAGAACCAGAATCAGCCCGACCCAACATATTCCCAACAATATCCTCAACAACAAGTTCATATCCAACCCATTTATCAACAAATAGTCCATGTCAAAAGTACAAATTCTTCCCAGAGTGAAAACAGTAGTCCCAGAAATTCCAGACGACTTTCCGAAGAGCTTCTTCGAACAACAGCTTCATTCGTGCAAACTCGAGTTCTAGGAAACAAAACACCTCCGCCAGTTGTAACTTCCAAGGAAATCTTCGTTCAAACTTTGAATGCTAAACTCTCTAAGATGAGAGTAGCGAGTCCACCAACGGAACGACGAGGAAGTAGTCCGAATTTGAATTCGAATTCAACAAAAACTAGTTTTGCTTCTAAATTAGTTGCCTCTGTCTCGGTTGGAGGCCATCATCATCATTCGAGAGGAAATAGTGTCGGAGAAATGTCAGCTGCACATCGGGTACGACAGTGGATATCTTCTAAAACCATTCCAGATCCAATTATTGTACGGGAAAGCCTCATGGATCAAATTCGACGTGGTACGAAGCTCAAGCAGACTCGAGCTGTGAGTGACCGTTCGGCTCCACAAATTCGTTGACTAGCCGTTGCTCGCTTGATATCCAAATACGAGGAACAGATCTCAAAGACTCCGCCTTTCCAGGAGTCGTCTCAGCAGCGTACTACAATCATATCCACTCGGAAGATTAGACTTCCCTCAGCGTTTACCCAAACTTTATAAAATAACAGGAAATCTCAAAACCAGGTGTGTACGTACAATATACAAATCGGGATCGGGATGCGCAGCAATAGTGCGCACAAGAATAGAATATTCTGTAAGTATATATTTAATGTATTTCAAGGGAGAGTATTCAAGCTATCAATCTTTCGCCTACAGGTTTTTGGTCTGTAATGAATTCTAGTTTCTGTGCTATTTTTTGAGCAGGTGAGAATTCTCGGCATTCGCGTGAGTCAAAGCTTTTACGGATATTCGCAAAACTAAACACACCTAATGTCCAATGCAACCGAACCGCTTGCTGAAAGAATAACTAAAGTTCTATTTGCGTTATATGTCCAATTTCGCTGAATTCTCGCCCACTGTAGTATAAACTAGAATTAAGAAGATTGAGAGCTTAAACTAAGTAATATTTAATTTATGTCACGGCAAATGAATTGTAGGAATATAATTTTTTTTGTATATAATTTTCGATTACCGGTTAAATAGTTGTTGATAATGTTTTCCTACTTATACTGTAGCTTCATTTGAGTAATTTCATGCGTGTTGCCCTACATATTGCAAGGACTTGTCAAATGTTTTCTAGCGCATCAAGTGAATAAATCAACCAGTATTAAGTATTACGTGAATACAAAATACAAATAACGTAGGTAAGTGCTACTAACACCCAATTACGACGGTTGACAATTTCAACCCTATTGCTAAGCATTAAATTTGTAAAGCGGCGTGCCGCCACTTTAGATCAGCTTTAGATTGACTTACTTCTGGATTGCGTGTTGTAGTAGTAGACAACTTGTCGAAGTGTCAATGAACATGAACTGAGTATAAAACATTATCGTCTTGTGTTTGAGAAGCTGAGGCAGCGTAGCGAGTTTGAGAAGTTAGGCGACCACTAGAAACTAGAAGTAACCTAATGAGAATAGTACTTCCCAAGTATTTAGAGTATTTTCCTGGAGGATTTTCATTCTGAAATCTTGAATTTTTTGCCTTAACAAAATTGGACTTCAAAAATTGAAATGTCAATTGAATCTCATGAAGTATTTCTGGAATTCTGATTTCGACAATACATGCAATATACTAACCATATATTCTTCAACATTAAATGCCTAAAGCCCTTGCCTCACTACTGTAAACACTGATTCTTATTGGAGGCATGAAAACTCAGAGGAAGAGCTCTATGTAGATTGAAAGTAATGAATTACTACCCTAGTTTTGAATTGAAATGCTAGGCTAGGTATATAATAATTAATAATAGAAGAATAAATATTTGTGTACATATAATACTTGTAGTTGTACTTGTACTTGTTGCCTCATTGGAAACTGGAATTATGTAGGCTTAGAGAAATTAAAAATACAGAATGATTCAAAGATTACTATGAATAGGACTGAATTATGAAAAAAGACTATACACCTAAATACCTAGACCTTTGCTCGTCAATATGTTGTACTTACAATAATTCTTGTAAAGTCGTGTTCCCATTGTAAGAAGTATTTAAATATCAGTATATCTGTATATTTTCTATTACGTAATTGCACTCCAAACCATATCCGTCTGTCTAATAAGATCACTACGTTTCGCCATGAAAATCCAATCCAATCCACGTACAACTGACCTTCTGGCTATTCCGTCATAAATATTAGCTTGTCAATTAACCGTGTCTGTCTAGTTCTACAATATGTATGTAGTTGTAATGAATAGCCGGGTATCAATGTATATGTGCATATAAATAAGCTGTATTTCAGATATTATATAATTCTATTTAAAATTGGCTATAAATTCGGCCCGATGTAGATCGTACTGTGAATTGTAATGTAACGTATTTGGACAACCAAGCTTAGTATTCAGTCAATGACTATTAGCTAAAATTAATGTTTAATCCTGGTCAGACATGAGTCATCTACTACTGAATAGTACATGCTATCAATATTTCGTCTGGTCAGTGAACAAAATTAAATTAAATGTACCCTAACTTATCTTGAGGGCTACAATGTTCGGAGATACAAGGTTGTGTTGATTTTTGATTGCTTTTATCAGGCCGGAAGGGTCCTAGGGATAACCGGATGACCCTCTATCCCATATCTGAGATTACCATTGCCTTTAAACTGTATATAGCATAATTGGTAACTTTCCATTCAATTCTAGAACTTAAACACACATCAAATTCATATATGTACAAGTAGAATGGTACTTTTCGAAACTGAAGTGTGACTGAAGTCCGCTTGCTCAAGAAATCGGCTCCGTTTAATCGTTGAGTCATCGGTACAGAAATTGTCATTCGTGGTTCCGACAAATCCAGGTTTAAGGGTAATAA
>JAQFYU010003278.1:0-10268 GCA_034694905.1 Ceratophysella granulata | reverse complement strand
ATGATTGAATCAAGGTAGAACCAATCGAAATTGAAATGAGTTAAGTCTTAAAATATTCAGATTATTAAATTATTTATTCATTTATCTATTGTATCATTGTAATACATTTTCCCTGCTGCCAAAATATCATTCATAGGCGTTCTGAATTTTGAATTATAAGAATTCATCAGTTCCGTTTAAACTGTGTCCTTCAATTTCAATCTACGTCAGCCTTATTAATTTTGAGCTCACAAAATCTCGTTTAAAATTTGTCTGTGATTCACCGTCCTGCTGTTTGCAGTGAGCATTTCTGTATATTCGGGGGGAAATCATTTTGACGGTAGTTGGACTATTGCGAATTGCGAATGAGAATGGAATGCCGAATGCCGAATATTCATACCCAAACCAAAACCCAAACTCAGTAATTTCAAGGGTTCGGTTCGTGTTTCACGGGTTGGTAATAAAATTATTGAGCCATGAACGAACAACACCCTTAATTTTCTGTGTACTTCTGTAGTGTACTCGTACTGTGCAAATGTATTTTTCTGTAAATACAAAATACAATAGGCAGACCGGCTGTACTAAGTCGTAGCTGGTTTCCAGGATGGAAGGATCTACTAAACTAACACGGATGAAGATTAACAATGGACTACTGAAAATATGCTCTTCTTGGACATTCTCACTTGTAATGGTGACATAATTTCCTATCTAAGAAATAAATTGTTTCTTGATAGGCTTTAATCTCAATTCCGTGACCTGGAAGTACATAAACGACAAATACAAATATTGAGTTTCTTAAACCCATTGTTTACATAAACAAGCTGTCATCGTCTTCAGGATTGAGGAGTTCGTCGTGGGTTAAATCTGGCTCAAAGCAAACAGAAACGGTTGTCTGATGGTATTGAAATAAAATCTTCGTGTGTGCTAGTCGGCTCCCTCTCGTTCCCCATTCAGAATTTAAATCGTTAGTCATGAAAAATTGAAAGTTCTGGGAATCTCTAAAATGAATGACGCTATTGGCGACGATTGATAGCTTTTTTTACTATTTTTATGCTTAGTGCTCCTTCTGACAGCAAAATCACCCGTGACTTACATAGGCATACATGTTAGTTAGGACAAGAGAGCCAGAGAACGACGTACAAAAATCTTCAAAAACTTTCAACTTCCTCAAAACTTTGGAATATGATATTGCAAAATAAATTTAACCCTAACCCAACTGCCGATACACAGAACCTTGACACGTTTTTTAATAAGGTTGGGTTTACTAATTGAAACGCCCGATACTAGCTTGTTTTTGAAATCATGAAGATTTTACTTTGTTACAAAAATTAGTCTAATCCAACCTAACCGCCGTTGATGTTGATTATGTTGTTCTGGAGTGTATTATCTCGAATTTAGGTTATCAAAACTTTCCCGTCTCAGCTCATTGTATTCACAAATTAATAAGTTGTGACATACGAGATCCTATGTAGTGAATTCGGTTCGGAATGTACGCCAATAATATACCCTGGCTGGATAATTTTGTAACTATTTCAAGATCTTCCTCTTAAATAGCAAACGAAAGATAGAATCCAAAAGCAGTCGAAACGAATCCACAAGATCGAAGCAAGGCATAGTTATATTTTGGAATGACATGTTGGATTTCGGTTAAAGCAAAACCGTTGCATTCCCATATTTTCAGACTTTTTGGCAATATTTCCACAGCCCATATCTTAAATGCTTCTAAATATGCATATTTAGTTCCTAAAATAATTATAAATTTAATAGAACGAAGAACCTTGGAGCATAAGTACTGTCACGTGCAATTGGGCCGTTTATTATTCAGCATGAGGGTTATCGTTCCCTTTCTAAATGAGTCTCCGATTCTCTCATTCTGAATCTGAGTTATTCAAATTGTTAAAAGTTTTAGTAATTCTTCATTTCGGTTATTTCCAGGATGGGAACTGAGAAAAACAACGAATGTTGTCTATTTGAAACACCCGTACCCGAATACCGAATTTAATTGGATTTTCTTCAGGAAGGTAACTTAAATTATTAATTAAAGTAGTTTCAGAGTCTATGCTCTATCTAAAAATGCTCGATATTACTGTTTACTGTAGGTATTCCAATAGTTATATAGCTTAATTCATTAAAATGCTTAAGAGGCATTTATTTTTTAAATGCAGCGGATCTTGCGAAATTCGGACCTTTCTGCAGTGAATATCTTCTCTCGAATGAGTTATATTCCGTCTTGATTCAGTTGTGGCTTGTACTTTGGGTTTACTTGCTGGGTTGAAGGGTGCCAAAGTTGTAAAATGACGGCATCTTGTTTGTGTGTGACTCGAAGAACGCTGTACTTGTTAAGTACACTGATTGGCTACGTTTGTGCTCTCAATTTTGTGCCATTTACGTGGAACAAAAAGTATTCACGCCTTGCTGCTGCAAATAATTCGGGTCGTTATGTTTACTACATTTGTGCATTTCATAGCTTTGTGTATGCGATGTATCTGAATATCACGTACTACTCCCACAGTTACAAGCTGACAAGCAAATCCAGTAATACTCACGTAGTGGCTAGCAGAATGTTTCATTTGTTATACTGCCTCAGTTTCAATTACGTTGTAATACTGAATTACAGTGCATTTATATACAAACATGAATTATCCCAATTCGTAACCAAATTTTTTCAGTTCTACGAGGAAATGAATGGTAAGAAAAATGTTGGATTAATTAAGAACTATACATGATTTCCAACTTACGAATGTCAAATATTTAACCCTAGTCGGTCTCTTGAGCAAAATCCAGTTGGCAAAACCAAAACTTAGAATTTGTTTGAGAAAAAGGCAATCGGATTATAACGTATTTTACATTTGTTTACATGTTTTTTGCTCAACTGTTTCTTCCCTAAATTTGTAAATAAATAAAACCAAACCTTTTCCCAAATCCTGATTATCGAAAAATTGCAGAATTTCAGTTTTGCATTGCCTCGGTAACTTTTTTTTATGAACAAACTGTGTTTTAGTTTTGCCTTACTGACTTTTGCCCAACAGACTTGGAATCTATTTGGTACTTGTTCTGCAGAGAAATTGGAACCGAGTCAAGATTTCGGAGGAAAAGCTGCTCGAATTTGGAATCAAGTTAACTTATGCGAAGCAACATTGATAATCTTTCACGTGCTCAGATTTGCTCAGCCAATACTTTTCCTTATGTTATTTCTAATTGGTTCCGACGATATCCGTTACTATACTTCTTTTGTCCCTGCTTCCAATTCTTGTACAGTCTTTGTGGTGTCAAAAGTAGTTTTTGCTGCTCTTGCATGGTTTGAAAGCTTCTTTACATGGAATCATGCGGCATTAAATTTCACATTAATATTCGTTTACAGCCGAACTACTTGTTCAAACCTCAAATACATCAGGTAAATTCGTATTAAATAGAGCAATATTTAATCCGCATAAATATAATAGACATTATATTCCATCTATTGATTATTTTCCAGTGACATTAACATCTATAAGCCAATTCAGACACTGAACCATCAGAAAAACGACATTTGCTCATATCGGTGCATACAAATTGTTAACCAAATGTTTAACTATGCATTTTCAGAGTTGGTAATTCCGGCCAGTTTGTCTATTCTAATTGTGGGCTCCGTCTTTTGCAACTATTTGTGTACTTCACTTTTAGGCAGGATTCCTATTCTGGTATATAGTGTGATTCCAGTTTTGAGCTTAGTCACCATCATGGCAGTGCTACTGGCAGTTCCTACTGCATCCGCCATGCATGGGCTTTCAATAAAGTTTCAAAAATATTTGAGAGCGGATTCAAGAAGTGCTCGACAGCTCCGCAGAACAATTCGACCTGTTCGAGTCAAACTCAATACGCTCTTCTTCTTTCAAAGGGTGACAACGTTTAGAGTTCTTGGAGCAATTATCTTGTACACAATGAAAGCAACTATCCTATTTCGTGGTCATCCTCATCCAACCTATGACGCTATCACAGAGGTCGGCATTAGCGAAGCTTAAACAGATTAAAACGTTGCCAAAGTGATACCATTTTGTATTAAGTAGCGGTTAGCGAAGGGATGCCGTCAGAAAATTAAGTTACGCAAACTCGGACATCTACAAATCCATGGAATTTTCTGTCCTCAACTGATACAATACAACCCAGGCCAGTGTGTGTGTGGTACAAGTTATTATAGGCCACGACCACGCTACAGCAGGTGCTGGGTTCTGCTGTAGGCTATCCTCACGTGTGAAAGTTGGAAGTGAAAGCAGATGAGTTACCTAGAGTATACCTAGTTTCTCTATTGCTGGTCCTTTTTGGGTTGAATTCAGGAACAGCGAAGGTGCGATAACCATACATGGAGAAAGTTAAATGGTTCCCACCTAGTCATTCATGGTAACCATCCTGTACTTTAAGTTAAGTTAGATTTACCTAAAAGTCCATAAGCGTGGTTATACCTTTTAACTTTCTCCATGTCTGGTTTCTCCTTCGCTGTTCCTGAATCCTTGATTCGACCCTTTTCTGGGAAAGTGACTCACTTGTCAGTTGTTGTACACTGCGCACTCGGCATTTACAAAATGTTGTGAAATTAATATTTAGTCTTTAAGTAGACGCGTGTGTATTAAAATGAGCTTCACAACTGTCAAATCATTGAACTTAAGATATTTCAATTACAATTTACAACACATAAAATGACCAAATACACTCAAGTTTAAAGTAAGACTAAGTAAATTTACCCTTCTTGACATCGGTGTAATGTTCATAAATACGTTTGGTAAATGATTAAAAAAATTATATCTCAATATAGCTTATGCCATAAAACACAGTCTTCTAGGGAGGAATCAACTGAATTTCCTTCCACGTATCTAACTATGTATTTCAAGGGCGTGTTGTGTGTTGTGTATGCCCATTCAGTTCATTATTGGCACAGTACCTACTAAAGTTAAGTGCCATGAGCCCCTACACTACCCCTACTATCGTATGAATAACCATGACCCAGGCCCAAGGACATTGGAGGTGAGTGAGGGATTATGAAGGCAGGAATTATTGAGCAATTCGGTAAAACATGCACGTGCCGAATTGGCGTACGGCGACAATTGGGCGGGGACAATTATGCAGGGACAATTGGACGGGCGACAGTTGGGCGTGCGACAATTGGGCGGAACGACAATTGGGCGGCGACAGTTGGGCGGCGACAATTGGCCGGATTTATAGAACATGCAATACAGTGCCGTATTGAGTTTAGTTGTGATACTAATTTGATAGTTAATATATGTAGATACCGCTATACAACGTTAGAATAGTAAGCTAGGATATAAATTTAACATATAACTTATGTAACATTAGCATTGGGCAGCATACACCCTCATATCTTGACAAAACATGAGGCTAACCTAGCCTAACCGAACTGAATAACTATATTTTACGAAATTTTTCATATCCGCCTAATTGTCACCACCCAATTGTCCCCGTCCAACCGTCGACGCCCAATTGTCGCCATTCCAATATTCGCCCGCCCAACTGTCGCCCGCCCAATTGTCCCCGCTCAATTGTCGCATAAACCCGAATTTGGAATATCACCGTCATGGACTTTCATGGTGAAAGCAAATGCTTTCAATGGACGTGTCTTAGCATCATTCATGAATCATGAAGTATGAATTTAAGTTGAAGAGGAAGAGACACATTCAAGTTTTATTGCATTTGGATAACCCACTTTGATCAATAAGGGAAGCTACGTCGAAGTAGCTTTACGCGATGTCATTAGAATAAAGTCGAACTGCAATTTTATCCCAATAAATTTAATACATATAATTGGAAATTTCTGTGGTAAGTACAAAAGAATTTCTGCCCATGCTTAAAAAGATGGCCAGCGCCAGAACGATACGAATTTTAAGCAAAATTATAGGAAACACTTGTTCGCTTCAAATAATTCCGTTTAATTGGAATCGTCGGACTAGTCGTCTCACGGTGACAAAAAACTGGACCATGCACTACCTCAGTGCATTTTATTCTCTGATCTACATGTTGTACCTCAACATCACATACTGCATATCTCTGGCCACAAATGTCGAAGAAGGCGTCGTGAGTGGCAAACTACATTTCGTCTACTGTGTTTCGTTTAGTTATGGGGCAATTTTGAATATCAGCACTTTCGTGAACCGTTACGAATTGGCTGAATTTGTGACCAAGTTTTTCAAACTAATCTCGTACGTGGAAGGAATGGCAAGTCGAGTAAGGATATTGAGACAATACGATCCCAATAGTTCCAGTTCAGCGGAGAAAGGAAGTGAGAGTCAGAAGAGAAAGTGGTACATTGTGGATCGGTCTGAAGCCTTCATGGTCATTCTGCATGTTATTCGATATTCCCAGCCTCTCTTTGGCACACTATTGTTTCTAGCTCATCCTAGCGACATACGCTATGTCGCTTCGCTTGTTCGTACCTCAAACTCACGTTCCATTTCCTTGCAGACAATTGTTTTTGCAATCTTTGCTTGGCTGGACTTCTTCCTTCTATGGAATACAATAATCTTCTATTTTTCACTCTTCTATGCATTTGGACACAGCGTATGCGTTTGGCTCGTTTCAATCAGGTTAGCTTACAAATACAACAGGTGACAAAGCACGGTATCCCGAAAATTCGTTCTCGGAAAATTCGCTCCGACGAAAATTTGGTCCCACAAAACTTCGCTCCCGTTAAACTTATCCCTATCAAATTAAAACAAAATTGAATAAAGGTACATAAATCGTCCTACAAATCTGAAGGCTTTGATTTCAAGATGTACGGAATCCGTTATTACATATATGTAGTATAAAGGTATTGCAATGTATCATTTTATATTGACGAGTTTTCAGGGAGAATTTTCCGGGATAAAATTTTCGAGGAACACCGGTCACAACATCCTTGCTTAAACATCTTACAATATATTGTTACAGTGATTCAGACAAAGTACGACGATTCCTGAAGAAACCGAACTCTCAACATCCGAAAGAATATTTTAGCACGTTCAGATGTTTGCAACTAATGATTCAAATGTTGAATATTTCCTGTGCAAATTGGACGATTCCTGCGAGTTTGGCAACATTGCTCTCTCTGACAGTTTTATCAAATTATATGTGCTTGACGCTGCTGGATCAGATTTCAATGCCAGCTGGAGCAGCTCTGCCAGTATTTTCGATGATCGGGTTCCTTGGAATACTTGTTGCAGTTCCGACGGCATCTGCCATGCACACACTTTCTTTAAAATTCAGAACTTCGTGGAGATACGACAGAAGAAAGCAGACTTTAATGCTGGTTAGATCAGCTCGCCCTTTACGAATCAAGGCCACTTGTCTTTTCTTCATTCGAAAGAGCACAACGTTTCGAATGCTCGGTTTTATTGCCTTGTACACTATGAAGTTCATCATTCTATTCAGGGGTAATGCACACTAGCAATCATATTCTTAGGTACAGCAACAAAACAACGCTTAAAGTCTACTGGAGTACCTACTTCTGTCACGTAAAAATCAAGTAAATACAAAACACCGCCTTAACTGAATTATGTATATTTCCAACGGGTATCACGCGGCTGCTTGTGCAATGATGAATTTCTATAAATGTACATAAATATTCCATGAGTCTATTGCGTGACATCAGTATTATCATGATTTAGCACCCACATTGCTATTAAATAAATACCTTAAGCGTATCTGAAGAATTGACTAAAGACAGTCCAACGGAGCGGAGTGCAACAACAGGAGACAGGTCAACGCTGTAGAGCCGATGTAGAAGTTCGATTCCAGATTGTATTGTAACGTTGTGCCTTTGCCTTTCCGTTTCATACGCTTGAAGGTTATTCATTAAGCCTGCAGGGTTTAAAATTGAAATTCGAAATGTACCCTGGCTCCCATTACTACACGTGAATTGTGAATTGCATTTAACACTCACCGAAGTCACTTCCGAGACCCACTGCTTTGTCAATAGTCCGACTGAGGCATTCCACATCTCCGATACCGAGATTCAATCCCTGCCCTGCCAATGGGTGAACCCGATGAGCAGCATCACTAGTATGGGAATTCACAGACATTGAACCATGTGCATGTCAGTGAGAAATTATGTATTTGCACAAAATTAAAAAGGCTCAGAATTTTCTATCGGAATCTCACCCAACCAGAGCGGTTCTCCTGCTGATATAATACGTAGAATGGCCGAAGCCCAACGGAAAGGTTGCTCTTGAGCCCTCAACAACCTCGGCTACAGATGGTGGAAAAATCCGAGCACCCCGTGAGCCCAAATTAAAGTTTCTCAATACTTCACACGATTTCTGAACTAGTGGAGACCGGGGATACTGATGCCACTAGAAGTCAGTATGTATGTTTAGTCGACATTCAGCTTATAAAAACGCATGACTTCTCATTTCAAATGGAATAAATACTTACGAATGCAGAATTCACTGCATCCAGAAACGAGTCAGGAGACATTTCCACTAATTCCTTTGCCTTCTCAGGTGTTGTACTCCAAACCAAAGAGCTGTATGACGATGAAAGCTAGAAAGGTCACATAGTCTTCTTATTTCAAATCATTAAATGCTTCATGCATAGTATTAGAAGTGGAATAACCAGAAATCTCACCGGCAGAAGTGCGATTGGCCCTCCAGTTGGCATAAACCTTTGCCAAGCTGTATTATTGTCAGTCGGCTATTCAGATAATAAACAGAAGTAGAGGAAATTCATTTAGCACGGAATTAAACTAACTCACGCTCACGTCACAGTTTACAATGTCAATAGTATTCACTAGGATTTAGAAATTGTAGCCAACCAAAAAATATCCGGCTTACCTCGCTCAGTTGCAAAGTCGCCACAACCGCCGTTCGATCGTAACTGAAATTAATATACGGTGAATTGATTGCCTTTCGAACTCCAGAATTGTAGCCATCTGCACCAATCTGACAAGGTTATTTTCATAACGTGAAATTCAATTACGCCGGAATTAGGGACACCATGTTAAAAGATATGTATGGAGGTGGATACCTACCAAAAGCCTAGTTGAAAAACGTCGACCGTCTTTGAGTTCGATCCTGGCAAGGTCAGAAGGCTTTCCTTCCATGGGAATTCCACAAGATTTGAGGAATGTTCCGTATTCCACTTCAACATTACTTACCTAGTAAATAGGATTCGTGAATAAGATGTACTTCATTCAGTTATGTGCTATTTCTGCGATACTATTTTACGTTTTTTTTAATTATAACTTTACCTGTTCTAATTTTCGAGAAATTGCGTATGCTAGTACTGCATTTTCCAAAATATACGAAACCGGCGACGAGAAGCTAGGATTATTGAACGAGATGTTGGAATCCGAAAGAGCATCCCACACCTGTATTGAATAGCAACTGAGTTAAATCCAAGTTTAGAATAAGTACCGCTTGATGAAATAACTTCAAAGCCTGCATAAACAACTGATGATTGTATTTTTATATTTTCTACTATTATTTAGTGCCGAGGTTGTTGGTAGTTGTACCTGAAGGTTGTTCACTTCTTGATATCGCCACACAAACTCCCAAATTCCAAGTTTGTCCAGAATGAGCTTCGAACCCGGAGACAATGCAACAACGCGACTACTGAAGTCTTTAGAATTATCTTTATCCGATTCTCCATTTGGAGCCTTCATAAACGTCTGTTTTGCTGATTCGAGAAGAAGGACTTTCTTACTGCTCAGCCTCTTAGAGTTACCTAATTTCAAATTAAACTAGTTAGCGGAGTTTACACAACAACAACAGGTCAAAATTACACGTATTGTAAAATTTTATTAATTATTGTAAAAACCTGTTTAATTCAAGTGACAATGAGCAAACTACCAATTGTAAGAAATTACCCAACGCGACAGCCAGGGCAGTGCCAACGAGTCCACCACCCGCAATGACTACATCGTATTCAGCCGGTCCTACACTTGACTCTGGGACCTCTTCCGTAGTGCTCTTTGACGAAGTAGTACAGCCACATGAATTACAATTTGCATGCAGGGAAGAATTTCGAGGATGCCGGACTCGCTGTAACAAACTAGTGGGACGCAGAAGATTCAAGAGCAGCTTCATTGCTACAGATGTCGCTAAGATATCCCGGCTAGAGTATTATTAGGCTGGTTTAGTGTTCGAATCTAGCATCATATCATGTGCTTAACCCTTAACCACACACGTTGAACACATCCGATATTATAAGATAGATATATAATAGTATGTATTACTACAAACACATTAGACCTCACCTGCTAATTACTCGTTTCGTTGCCGCATTCAATACATACACCTGCAATCGACTCCACGCGCACGCCTGTT
>JAQFYU010003277.1:0-10269 GCA_034694905.1 Ceratophysella granulata | reverse complement strand
CATGTGCCTGGGTAGCTAGAGCGGAGATCGATACGGCGTTGGAAAGCTCTCGTGAAATGAAGATAGGACAACGCGTACCACCTAAACGATTTGACCCATCCTTCATGGTCAAATCTGGGGTCAGAGTTTGAAAATCCATTTTGATTTTATTTTTTCCCGCCCTTCCTTAACCCAAACCTGTCAAGTGGTATATCAAATTCTGAGAGTAGAACTTTATGGTATATTACTCGACCCATTTGGATCAAATTTGACCTTTGACCCCTATGACCCCAAAACCGGATGTGGTCATATATCGTGAGAAACTGCGGATTCCGAGAGTACTCATCCTCAGTGCAACAATGCCCAAAACCCTGATCGATTTAAAGGTCATTAAGGGAGTCAAATAAATGTCGAAAAATGTAAAATTACTATAATTAGTTGATATCTGACTTTAAAAAATTCTGAAAATGAAATAGCTAGATGGTAGACTTCATAATTGCAGAAAATTAGACGGAATTTTATTCAAAGTAACTCGTAACGGACCCACGAGCGCGGCGCTCGTGTCAAACATCCATGTGTGCCACATACATGCAAGGATGCAAGGCCAAGCGAAGCTTGGCACTTGTTGATAATATAATTGTTAAGTCTATAAACAAACAAGGATCGGCTTACTTTTTTGAATGTTGAGTGTATATTCAATATATGCAGAACATAATCAATGAATCTGTTTCAAAGGTTCATCGAGGTAAACGATTCGCAGAACAGTTATTAGATTAGTTGTGGACAACCAGTGTCAGTGTCTGACATTAAACTTGCCTTTGTTTGTTTTTGAATGTTGACATTGAGTGAGTATTGACTTTGAATTTGTTTCTTGTTAGACCTATTGAAAGCTGAAAAAGGTAAAGATGAAGAGCTTGCAGGGGAAACGGAAAAAGCCCGTACATATCAGGT
The DNA here is from genome assembly GCA_034694905.1 of Ceratophysella granulata. Taxonomy (NCBI): domain Eukaryota; kingdom Metazoa; phylum Arthropoda; class Collembola; order Poduromorpha; family Hypogastruridae; genus Ceratophysella; species Ceratophysella granulata. The sequence goes on along the minus strand of JAQFYU010003277.1, from coordinate 9,339 downwards.
CAGTTCTTTGTCATCCATCTCCATCAAAGCTCATCTAATATTTATATGTACGGTGGTGTCACATGTTACATGCTGCTAGCGCTGGAATGCTCATCAAATATTAATCTTTGATGTACGTTATGATTTGCTACCCAAAGTAAAAAGTACTCCGAAAATAAGAAGCTTTTGGCGGCACAACCGCAGCTCCACCCAGTTTTGAAGCTGATAGTGTGGGATGTGGGACAACAGTACAAGTCACTTTCATATTCACACCGGTTTGATCTATTTTAGACGGGCTTACTAGAACTGGCACGGAAGCAAAACATTATCATTTGTCTGCCGACGGGGTCTGGGAAGACCTTCATTGCCGCTCAACTGATGAAGGATTATATTGTCACTGCCGTCGAGTAAGTTTAGAATGTTCAGCTCAAAGCCATATAAAAAATCCGCATACCGCCGCCATACTGTATTTACGTCCAACATATATTTGCCAACTTTTTCAAGAAAATTTTTTGATTAGAGTTACTCATTTTTGAAGAAACACTGGTTGAACTTTCGATTTCGATAGTTCCGCCGTAACGTTGAATGAAAGTCATTCGGAACAATGAACAAGTACCAAATACCAAATCAATAATACCTAGCACTATTACTTCTCCGTAATGCTTACTTGCGTTCCACAACTTGTAAGCCGAACTGTAAAATTTTTATCGGTTATCAAATAGATGGTTCGCCACCTCTCTCATCTGTTGGAAAGTCAAACGACAGCTGCTGATAATCCTACGTCTACGACTTGTGATATTCAATTCAATTGATATAATTTCATGGAATGATTTTTCTATAGGAGGAAATCAAAAATTGTGTTTCTAGCCAATACCCTTCCACTAGTGGACCAACAGTGGAAGTACTTTCAACGGTACATTTCTGTGGAAAAAATTTCTAAATTCACTGGAGATATGAATGTGGACATTTGGACTCCTGGCAAATGGAAGAATAGAATTGACAAATGCCACGTGATGGTTATGACGGCGCAGGTGTTCGCGGACATTTGGAATAAATATATTACATTTGAAGACGTCTGTCTACTAATTTTCGACGAATGTCACCATGTGGGGAAGGATCACCCAATGAACCAGGTAAATAATTAACAGAGGTAATCAAATTAACATTTGGTTGCAATTAATGAAGTTTAGACTAGGCTACCATTCAGAAACACCTTGAACAATCTAGACAGATCTGTCTAAGATTTACTCGATATCACAGCTGTGCGCGTGCGCAACTCTGGCTGTTTGCTCGCTGTGTGCATAATTAGCATTTCAATAGTTGCGTTCTTGGCATATCTATGTATTTCAAGCCTTGCACAAGAAAATTGGTCAAGGTAAAGAACCTTAAGTTAAAATCTTCGTGAAGCGCGAAACGAAGTACATAATGTATGTATTAAAAACGATTTCGCAATTTGCTTTGCTAACCTAGCTCGTTGCATCTTTGTGAAAATAGTCAGTTGTCATAGCTGGTAGATAGTAGTCAAAGCATGTTAACGTTTAATCTACCTAAGCATTTTCTTGTTTATTTTATAATACAGATAATGAAGAATTATAGGGAAATCCGATCAACACAGCCCACCTATCCACTTCCGAAGGTGTTGGGACTTACGGCAACAATTATCCGTGGAGTAGGACGACATGAGAAAATTGCTGACGATGTGACCTTGATGGAGACGAATATGTGTGCAAAGGCAGTAACATATCACGAATACGAAGAGGTGTTAAGGTACATAGATTCCATAGAAAATATGAGTGCTTGCAGTTGCAACTACAACTCGGTGTTTCTACTTTGACCCAACTACCAATGACTGTTAACAATCCGAAGTGACTACCGCGAACACGGTCTTTCACTGTTCAATAGTCGAGTAGAGGAATGCTTTAATTTATTTAAAGTATACGAATTTAGCAAGCATTTAGAAATAATGCTAAATACCACATAAAGCTTACATCTTCTAACATATGTAGACTCCCCAGCCAATCATGTTTCAATTTTCCTTATATTTCATGTTTGATGTTAATGGTGAAATATATTTACCCAAATCAGGAACTCTACTAACTCTGCGCTGGTCTACGTGGGGTATACTAATGTCCCAAGCGATGACGCTTTCCTCAAGCCGCTTGTTTCTATTCAAGCTTTCCTAAAAATACTCCCAGAAGGTAATGCTGATACTAAAGGACGGGAAGAAGAACTTGCATCGGTCCATAAGTCTCAAATTTATGGGAAGAAAAGGGGAATGGTGAAGGAGCTTTTAAATATGATCAACGAATTGATTGAAATGTATTCGGAGCTGGGTGAGTACCTTCCTCTTCTTCCATACAGTAAGATAGACTTCGAGAACAAGAACTAAAACTTAATTGAAAATCTCATTTGCAATCCTGGACTTCTTTGAAAATATATTCACTGCTCGTAGCATCCCATTGTGATTGCTGTCGTAAACATTCACTTGACATTTGGTTTTGGTTAATCCGTAGAAAATGCGCCTGTCTTCGTGATTAGAAGAATCTCAAGTTGCATATCGCTGATAAAAGATCAGGTTCTCCCCTGCCGATTTATTCCGAAACTACATTTAGTTTATTCAGTGTCATTTTATTTGAAATGCTAATCTACTACCATCTTAGAAAATGCGAACTATGACCCTGAAAGTTTCCTTTTTTACAGGAGGGTACTGTGCTCGGCTGGGAAGCCTAATTCGATTGGGTGGACTTATAGCGAGAAGGGAATTGGAAAGTGATGAATTCAGGACAAAGATCCTCAATAGAGTGATTACTGGTCTCCACATTTTTGTTGAGAAGACGCAAAAACTCAGCATATCCAAATACGTGTCTGATAAAGTCTTGAAGTTGAGACAAGTTCTTTCTGAGCAACAGTACGTTTGGGATAAAATACTTACTATCTCTATTTGGAGTCGCCCTTGTATTCTGATCTATTCCCACTTTGTTTCAGCCCGTCGAGGATTAAGAATGGCGATCCACTCTGTGGACTCATCTTCGTCCAACGTCGCATCATCGCCCAAGTCCTCAACTGGTACACCCAAGTGAGATCCAATGTCAAACCGCATGGGCACTTCTATTTTGAATCTATAAATAATTATTCAATTCTCGTTTAACTTAGGATTTGAGTAAGGCTCTCCCTGAGCAGTATGGATTTCTCAAAGTGAGTTTCATGCTGGGGATGGGTGGAAACGGCGGGTCACTTGACGCAGAGGAAGCCAGAATGTCGATTAAACGACAAAATGAAATAATTTGGGGGTAATCCGCTATAGTTATTTTCTCAGTTAAGAAACATCGTCGTATATTTCCGAATAGACAAATGACTCCTTGTATTTCAGGTTTTACAACAAGGTGTACAATCTTGTGTACTGTACACAAGTCCTCGAAGAAGGACTAAACGTTCCGTCCTGCAACGTGGTCATCAGGTTTGACCTGGTTCAAACTTATTCTTCCTTTGTACAGTCAATGGGACGCGGACGAAAGCGAGACTCGTCCTTCATCGTCTTCATTGACCAAGAGAAGGAATCGGAGCAAAAGAAAAAATATCTAAGCTTCCGTGAATATAATTTGGGACTCTCATCGCATCTGAGGAAGAATGCAATTCATTTGGACGAGGACGAGGTTGAAGCAATACCGGATAATACGGAACAATTATACCCTCCATTTTGTCCCGGAGGAACTTTGAACAGTCCCAAAATTAGTATGACTGCATCATGCCAAGTCATAAATAAGTAAGGGTCTAGAATATTTTTTTAACAATAAGCGAACCAGGGCAATATCTCACAGCCTCTCGATTCGATTCGTATTTTCTACAACTTACAACTGCCATCATAAATTTCAATGGCAATCTGATCTGTTCTCTTCTCTGTATATTTGGCTAGCTATTGTCAGCTGCTTCAAAGTGACCGATTTGCACGTTTGCAAGCCATCTCGTGGTGGGTGAAGGGTGTTTCGGATGATGGAGTTGCTGGGTTCCGAGCAAATATTTTACTTCCAAGAAACTCTGTCATCAAGTCCAAGATTTCTGTATGTCGTTTTCCAGTATTTTTAAATACAATATTGGGATGCCTTTAACATGTCATTCTTTTTAAAAAAATCACAGGGTCCCATTATGCCAACAAAAGCTCTGGCAAAGCGAGCTGCACACCTTGAAGCTTGTCGTCAGCTCTATCATTGTGGAGCGTTAGATGAGAACCTTATTCCTCGACGAAAGGGAATCTCTGAGGAAGTTGAAAAGTGTTTGGAGTTAATCGAAGTTGAAGATCAGGGAGATGGTCTGAAGCGGGGTACTCAGAAAAGAGTACTCTGGTACGAAAAGAAGGTTAGCAATGCAGAGACGAGATACCTATTTACGAAAAAACGCCAAAATATTAAAATATTCGATAAAAAATAATTATTTTACGAAAAAATTGCAAAATATTTATTTATTTTACATGCTTTGGCATGGGCAGGGCAGGTAAATAAAATATTTATTTACTAAAACCCTGAAATGTTTATATATTCACGATTTTCGAAAATTCTTACAAATCCTTTGAACGGATAAATACAAGGTCTCAGTCAGCCCGTTGTTGTATTCATAAATGAAGAAGTTACAACAAAATATAAAAAATATATATCTCGTTAATATGAAACTGTATTTAAACTAATCATCAGCTTCTATGATTTTGTATGCACTGTTCAGTTCAATCTTAAGTTGCTAGTAGAACGTCATCCATTTGCCTTGTTTTGCAGATCCCGGATCTCTTCCAGGGATTGTCAGCAGAGCCAGTACTTGTTTGGAATGTTTACTTGTTGGACTTTCAATTGCTGGATCCGAAAAATACTGAGAAAGAAAAGGTCTATACCTTCAATGACAAGAACTACTTCGTTGCTCTATTAATTCACAAGTCCTTGGAAATGGTACGCCCTTCTTAAATAGTTTTTTTTATTTCCTGTCCTGTAACCAAGTTTTACTGTCGAATAGATTCCTGGTTTCCAACTGGAAACCAATTTGGGTCCAATTGGGTGTAGTCTGAAGGACGTAACCTATAAATGCCCAGTTGTTCTGAATCAGAATGAAGTCCTGGCTTTACAAGAGTTCGAGAAGTACACTTTTTACAGGGTGCTTGGCATGGACCTCGGACTTACACAGTTGAATGACAAGTGTCCATATTTAATCGCTCCTCTCCAAAAAGGTAATTGCAGAAATATTCTCTAATTTAACAATTTAAGTCATTTCTGTGTCCGATGTCCGTAGTCCGGACTAATTGGGTTGGTTATGTAATGCATGCACCCAGACGCACGCGTTCATTGTGGGAATCCTGGCTGGAAGTGAAGGGGAACTAGCACAAAATATTTCCAGTATTCGCCTTTACAGGTCGTATTAATTAATATTTGCTAGGTTCGACTCAAGAACTTACTATTTTCTGGGAAGGTGTGAAGAACATTCGAGAGTTCGACAACATTTCTAGATACCTTTCTCACCCAACGACGGCGGAGCTTACGAAACTATCTACTGGAACAGATAAATACGTGGATTCAATAGTGATTCCGTACTACAAACCAACATTGGAAGTAAGAAAATTCCACTAGCACTTTTAATACCTTTATATACTCAGCTTGGCTTTTGTATTTCCACCTTAGCAGATCGGGCGGATGTTTGCTGTCATCTATACTTGTGTTTCTTTATTTTCAGATGTTTTGTGTGTCAAGCGTCCTTCAAGATAAAAATCCTAGTTCCCCGTTTGATGATCCGCTAAAGTATTCCACATTTGAGCACTACTACCGCCAACAGTACGGCCTCAAGGTTACGTATCCACACCAGCCTCTCCTGAAGGGCTGTCCAATAGCCAAACAACTAAACTTTCTGGTACTCAAAAACGACTCGAAGAAGTCAAGAAATCAATTGAAATTCGAGAAACGTCGAGAGTACGTTGTGACAATCATACCTGAGTTCGTGAGGATTTTTCCGCTTCCTGCTTCTTTGTATGTTCAACTTCGGTTCCTCCCAAGCGTGTTTCAGCGGATAAACCGACTTCTGTTGTCACGAGAGATCCGACTCTCCGTTGCCAATGGGTCTTCCTGGTCTGCAGCGTTGGCGTCTGATGTTTCGCTCAAATCAAGTACCACATCACTACTTTCTAATCGTATTCCCTAGTTGCCCACTCATGCTTCAGTTGATCGACATTACTTATGATGTTTCTCTCGGTTGTAGTAGAAGTAATTAGCATTAGTTAAGGAATATGTTGTTACTTGTTACCTTCTTGCTTTCCTGTCTCCTGAGTTGCCCTTGTACCTTTCTGTTTCCCTACCATATAGAACTTTTGATTAAACGGATAACTCCTGTTGCAGTCGATGGTGAGGTGTATGAAAGTGTTGCGGGCCCACAGAAAAAGTCCAAGAACAGTCGAAATGACAGTGGCCAAGATTCAGTCGAGGAAATTGAAGCTCCACGATCACAGCTAAATTCTTTCAAAGAACTACTGCGTAAGTTCAGTGTGCTTGCTTTTGTTGATATAATTAACTTGGTGGGAGGTAAGGCGAATTATCAAGCAGTCTCTAATTAATTTTCTATTGGACAATATCAGAACAAGTCAAAGCTGCGGAAGAAGGCGGCAAAAAAATTGTTCGGGAAGAGGTACAGGTTTCTTTGCCGTCAGAATCAGAGAAAGATGCAGAAATTCCTTGTTTGGACTACATTCATCCCGCCGAGCTTGATCAAGAGCTCATTCTGAAAGCCAATTCTGACAAGATTCGGAGAAAAGGGGAGCGAGAAAAACGAGAGACTTTGGGACTACCAGAAGAAGAGCCGGTTGAGGATGAGGAGTCGGGGTTTAGTAAGGCTGCTTCTTCATATATTTATGTATATTTTATATGCAAAGAATAGTTATAAACCTTTTCGTAGCTTTTAAATTAACGTAATGTGTAAACATCATGAACGTTCAGTTGTGCGATTGTGATTCGAATTGAGAAGTTGTGAATATTCATCGCGTAACATTCCATCGCGACGAAAAACTTATCGCAGCGAAAACTCATCGAGGCACATCTCATCGCACAAGTTGTACAACTTTTGTATCTTTTACGCAATAACTATATAATAATAAAATAATATAAATAATAAATATAATAAATATTGCACATTATTTGGACACATAAAACATAAATCAGCAGCATTGTTTAAATGGCTTTGAATATAGATTTATGGCTTATGTATCGCCAAATCCTATTCTCCAGTGTACTTCTTTCTCTAAGTATATATGACATATGAGTTGGGTATCCTTCCTATATAGGAAGCGGCTTGCGGCTTTCCTCTAGAATTTTTCGTGAAATTGGTAACTGCTATTGCTCCGATGTACAAATGACTTACACTCAGCCAAGACCTGTAAACAATGCGCAACTGGAGCCGACTTGCAACAGATTGAACTGAATAGAACATGTAATAATTATTGATTTTCAAGTCCTACCTATAGAATATTCTATTTAAAGAAACAGACTGGCACTGGCAAGTACACATGAACTATTGATTTGAGTCTTCCTTAAAGTAAAATATGCTACTCTAAATGATTGATGTTCAAAAAATACATTTAACTATTCAAATCGACACTGTGCGATGAAACGTGCCTCGGTGAGATGTGACGCGATGAGTTTTCGTTGCGATGAGTGTTCGCCGCGATGGAAATTTACGCGATAAGACTAAAATTACCAATTGCTGGACTCGAAATTAGAAGTATTATGTTACGTACAGAACCCGAAAACGGTCAAATGCCGATGTGAAAAATTAGACACGACCCGAAATTTTTATTTTAAACTAAATTAACCTAACCAAACCTAATCTGGGCTCATGCTGGTCATAAAATACAAATGTCCTGTGAGTTTGGAGATCATAGGTCAAGCTCACGCAAATTATCACTCCAATTTCTTCATTATTTTTTTAATGTTCTATAACTTTGGTTGCCTTTGGCCTACTGTAACATATACACCGATTCTAGATTGAATTTCTTCAATCCTTTCTCGTTTGGAAGATTAAATCTTTTTACAAATATTAATTGGCATTCCTTCATGTTTAATCCATATACTTTCTGTTAGGGAAAATATTGAGGAAGAAGACTAAACCTAGCATACAATTTACTTTCTCTAATTGACAGAGCTGATGAGTATGAACGAGATCAAATTGGATACATTGGATCGATTGTTCGACTCCACGAAGGACTCTGGTCCCTCTCTATACAAGATAATGGAGGTAATTTCAACATCATTCAATGAAGCGAAACTGTCTCTGATCAGTTCCTACTTTATTGTCCCTATTCTGTCTCAGGCCCTTACCCTGTCAAAGGCAAATGACTCCTTGAGTCAGGAACGACTGGAGCTTATGGGGGATTCTTTTCTAAAATACTGTGCTACAATGCACATCTACTGCAACTTCGCCGAGTACGATGAGGGCCAAATGACAACGATAAGAGGTCGACTCGTATCCAATGCGGCTTTATGTACTGTTGGGAAGAAAAGGAAACTGGGTGAAATTCTCAGTGGTGGAATCTTCATTCCGAAAACCAATTGGCTTCCTGCCAGTCTCAAAGTTCCTGAGAACTTCTCAAATGTAGCGATACATCTCAATTCAACATTTGCGATCTTCGGTGGCCAGAACCCGGAAGATTTACGGGTAGGATGCACAGTTTATTTACGCTAGTAGAATGAGTCAGTCCGAATAAGAGCTGGATAGTTGCCCGTTACTAACTCCTGAGATCTAACGGACTAACGGCATTTGCTCCTTCCAACAGAAAATGAGCACAGCTGAACTTGAAAAGGTTGGCCGACGTTGGCTGGGAAACGAAGCAAACAAAGTCCATGAGTCCCGTACTACCCTCACCCACACACTACTGGGTGATAAAAATGTGGCGGATTGTGTAGAGGCATTGATCGGTGCGTATTACACCTCAGGTGGATCTCAGTCTGCTCTCCGTTTTATGGACGCGTTTGGGTTGAGGGCTCCTAATTCTGTTGGGGAGAAGGTCCCATTTGGAAACTGGACACTGCCAAATTCAAGACGAGAGGCCGGTTGGATCAAAAGTCATACGTACCACAAATTTCTTCCCTTCCGTCAGGATTTGGAAGAACTGATTTGCTACAGGTAGGCTTCACATAAACGTTTCACAGGCTTGTCCTTTGTGCTTGCCCTTCTAGTAGTGTTCGTACAGGTCATATAGATGCTGATACTAATAAGACTATATCCTCCTATTTTCTTCGTTGTGTTAGATTTAAGGATCCTTGGTACCTAGTGGAGGCCTTCACTCATCCAGGCTATTCGGAGAATCGTGGTACAGACAGTTATGAAAGACTCGAGTTTCTGGGA
>JAQFYU010003276.1:0-10269 GCA_034694905.1 Ceratophysella granulata | reverse complement strand
TTCATAATGTCCTATTTTTGTACTCTTCTTGGTTGACTAAATCATATCCTAATTTATGTAATTATAATGAAATAGCGATGGACTTCGAAGATGATCCCACAATCATCCACAACATAGCTCGAATTTTAGATAGAGACTCTGAGGCGTGCAACATAAAGAATGAAATTCTTGGGTCTCTGGGTATACCGAGATCCCGTGTCGGTGAACTTGAACAGGCTGGCAGAGTTCGAGCTTATCGAGCCTACCACTTCTTTGTATCAATTCTCAGGGAATTCAGCAACGAAGGCGGAACTCTAACAAGGCTACAAAGAGAACTTGAAGAATTGCGACTCATTAGAGCAGTTGGTAAATACTATTTACTTTACTTCTATAACATAATTTTCTTTCCAACTTCAAGATGGTTCATCAAATTAGAATGGATCCCATAAAAATAATTTTGAAAATTAATTAGCAAAATTACTTAATTTTTTTTTCAAAATCACGAAATCCAAATCGAAGTTTTTCCTCTTGCTTTCAAATTCATAATTATTCACAAAATATTTAACCTATGTAGCAATTTCGATAAAATTTGAAGTTCATGATTATTAAAATCAAAATAGTGCTTTTCAAAATTCAACTCAAGTATTTTAAAGAATCTGTTGGAAATTCACATCCAAGATCAGATGTCAGATGACGTTTTCAAATACAAAAGCGACCTATTGCTCCATTGCATGATTTCGAAAATGTTGATCGTAAAAATCAAATACCCATCCCTGGAAATCAAAAAAAAGATATCTATCCTACCTAAATATGATACAAAACAGGATGTCTCGATTCTTTATAAGTACTGTCGACCACAATCTAAAATTCCTTTAGTTTCAATTCAATGAAGAAAAGAACTTCCTACTAAATTGAGTTTGTATTTAGATGCAATAAAATCGTATATTGCAAACCCCTCATCTGTGGATAACGATCCCGGAGTCTGCTCTAAAGATCTTTCTCCAAGAGATTTGTTCACTGGAAGAGTACGGGAACTTGATGAAGTACACAATAGACTAACATCGCATGATCCTGAATCCTTATTCGAAGAGCAGCAATTAATAGTCACTGGCCTCGGAGGTATTGGGAAATCAGAGCTGTGTCGGGCATACGCTCGTTATAAATTCGACTTTTACGAAGGCAACACAGTCTGGATGAATGCAGAGACAACGGGAACATTCATCCTCTCCTTGAAAGAGCTTTTTATTGAAATTAATAATAGAAGTGAAAATGTGATTGTTTATGGAAGTGAAAATGTGAGCATCAAAAAGAAAATGGAGAGGGTCTATCGTCGATTTAGCGGTAAATGGCTCTTGATTCTTGACAACGTTGATCCAGACATCTACAAATACTTGCCAGATGCCTTGTGGCCAGGTGCAAATAAGCCGCACGTCCTCATGACCAGTCGGAATCGAATATGGCCGAAGGTGAAGGAGTACCCATTGGGTCAATTAGATGTTGAAGACACGAAAGATTTCATCAGACGGGCCTTAGCTAAGAAAATTGTTGATTCTAGTCAAATCCCGGAATCGACTGTACAAATAGGTGATTCTACTGAAATTCCTGAACCCGAATTGACTGCACTGTGTGATTTGCTAAAAGGGTTACCACTTGCTCTTCGACAGGCTGTTGCCTATATCGAACATGCTCTTCCGCTCCAGTCTCCAGTCCAAGACAGAATAAAGGAGTACACAAAACTCTTCGCTCAAAACCGTTCAAGTATTTTTCGATTTTTCAACAATTCCCAAAATGACATTGTGTTGACAACTTGGAGAATCACACAGAAACATATTGAAAGTCGAGGGAAAGAAGGTCAATTTGCCATACAAATTCTGAACGTCATCTCCTTCTTTGAGCCGGACAACATTAGCACCGAACTTCTGTACTTCTTCCCAATTGTCCGAGGAAAAGAATGTTGTTGTCTTGGACGAAAGTATCAGTTCAATGCTACGCAGGAGGAAGTGAACGGTGCACTGAGCCTACTACATAATCTGTCTGTTGTGCAATCAGAACCCGGGAAACTCAGTATTCATCAAGTGGTTCAGAAAGCCATTCAATTACGAAGTGCCAATGAAGTGACGGATACCTGGGTTGGTGCAAACGCAATCTACTTTACCATGATGAAGGAAGGAATGTCGTTCACTAAATCAAATCTCCCACATGCTCTATCTGTTTGGAAACATCGTTCAAAGGGTTGCAAACTTATCCCGCATCTGAAGACTTTATTTACAAATTTACGACCATTGAATGCTTTGTTTTACGGGGTGCTTTGGATCATGTTCAGACTGATGGCTCATGTGCGACCGCAGCCTTCGCCCAGGGCTGTATGGCTCACTACGGTGACCTTCGCTTGGTCCATCATTGTATTTTTCGGACTATCAACATTCCTTAGTCTTGCCTTTAGCTTATACATGATTGGGGCAGAAATACCTGATTCTCCATTTGGTAATGCAATCATATCATCAATCATTATCTGGCGATTTAATGTTTTATTACTTCCGCGTCCCTTCAATTCCATTCCCTGGGAAATCAATGAACTCTCGTTTTTATCTATTAAAAGGCTGTCTAAGGCCAAAAGAGAGCTCTTCTTTAGTGTCCTTGGTTCGACGCATAACGAAACCGAAACGTTAGTGACACGGATCGGCGACAGGAGTTCTAAACAATATAAACAGGATGGCGACTGTTTGGAGTCGATTGAAGTGCTTCAAATAGTATGCACTAATCTCTCCAGATATTTTCCAACCAATAATTTCCTCCTAGTTCACATTAAGGAAATCCTTGTCACAAAGTTGAACTATGCGGGAGAATTCAAACAAGCGTTGGAAATTTTGGACGGACTACTGGAACTTGAAATGAGAGGTGATGTGGAGAATGCGACAAGTGAACAGCAAAAGCAAAAGGTGACCTTGCTTCATAACAGATCTGTCCTACTAACTAATATTGGAGAGGACTTAACGGAAGCAGCCAAGCTGGCACAGGAAGTTTATGAACAGAAGATTACACTGTATGGAAACCATCATCCTTCAACACTAAGAAGCAGGATACTTCAGGCTGAAATATGGGAAGCAGAAGCCAACTTTTCAGCGGCTTTGGAGATATACAGAGAGGTCATCGGTTGTTTTTGCAGCAATTGAATCAAAGAAAAAGCGACTTTTCGACATGACCAAAAAAGTAATTCTAAGCTTCTTGATCGATTTGATAAAACAACCCAAGATATATTTAGCAATAATTAACAGCAATCTATTCAAGAGATGACAGAGGAAATGTATCACTTCACCATATGCTCAGTAGTATGCGTCACTTGTTGATGATGTTCCAATTAATTGATTCATGATTTTTGTTAATGTTTGTCATTTTAAGTCACTATTACATGTACTGAGGGAAATCCTTTGGACGTTTTGGAAAACTTGACATTTAAAAAGTTAAATTAAAGTAAAAGTAGTTAATTCAACAATGTGTTAAATATTGAACACATAACATCTCAACTCTCCGCGATATGATTTTTACATCGACATACCCATTTTACATCGAAGATCGACAATCGAAAAAAATCTATATTGTGGTGGGATCTCTGCCTCGTGTGTGATTTCGATATACGTCACATATCGCATCACATCCATAAAGTGAGATTGGCGCAATATTGCGTATCTATACTATAAACATATAGATATTTCAATATCGTGTCCATATCGTCCGAATATGCTTCAAATATATCGCGCAATTCCAGGTCTCTTCGACGTCGAATCTTAATTTCGAGTCGATTTTTACTTTACGCGTCAATTTGAATCCAACGGTCAACAGTCTCTGTTTCACTTTCTTCGGTGTCACTTCTCGTTCAGTCCTTCCGCACAGAGACTTCACTTGCCACCGTCCGTTCTCTGAGGTCATTCGGGGTCAGCTCGTCCAGCCTGTCGTCTGTCATTCTGTGTTCTACTGTGGCGAAGAAGGAATCAACAGGATTGACTTTGTTCTAAAACAATTAGTAGGGGAACCCGACACGCAACAGCAGCATCAGGTACTTCATTCGTAATTAGATAGTTAGTAGTGTGATTAGTGGTAAATACAAATTAAAATTATTAAAAAATGTATGTGGTTTTAATGCATATTTGTGAACATAATTTATAAGAAAGATTTTATGTATGAAGTAGATTGAAATACCTATATTTTGTTTTATGTATCAAATAGAATGTAGTACCTACTAATTTTTACGTTTCATCTATTTGTATGTTATATTTTTAATAAAACAGAGTAGTAGTGTTCTTGCTTCGGTTGCTACCATTCATTTTTGCATATTATTGTGCCAAAACCTAAAATCGTAAACATATCGAGGGTGTATCGAATTAATAGTGAAATATCGATAGGGAGACATCGCTTCGATATGGAATTTGACACCTTTGTCGTCATGAACCCTTTACCAAATGGGTATATGCGCGCCATTGAGCCGACTTTGGAGCGATCTCTGACAATATCGCAGCGGTATCGAATATCTCCAAATACATATCGCAGCCATATCGAGACGATGTCAAAATGTTATGTGGATTAATTAGACGTGTATATGCAACATATTTCAACTAAAATTCCTGTCATTTTAACTTGACCATGCCAATACACTGAGCTCTACCTACTGCTATTGGCACCAGCTTTGTTTACAAGGTTGTTATAAAGTCATCTTCATCATTAATCATTATAAAACGTTTTAAAATGTATTTATGAGTTACAGTTCCAAGGTGAAATCAAAGACAGTAATTTTGATTAAAAAAGATATTTAGTCGGTGTATAAAACATATTCAATCGAGACGTGGAAAGTTTCTCAACTATTTATGATTTATGATGATAGAATGCTATGATGACTACTATTTGAAATTATTTGGATAACAACTTCAACTCCGACTTTATATCTCTAAATCCATTCAGCTTACCGGGCAAGTTCCATATCGATTTTCTGCGGAATTCCCTGTGAAATTATCTCTCGTACTTATCGGCTTAGTAAAGCCTTTCCGGCCAAGTTGAAGTTAATGTTCAACGCAGCATCCTGAAATCCTGACGTAATTCCATCAGTCATAAAATAAATGAATAAAATGCTAAAATGTGAGTTTGTGTAAAGTGTGAATAAATGAATTGACTAATTTGATAGATTGCAGCAGTTATCTAGTCGAAGGATTGGCACCAGCTTAAAATATAGTTTTCGAATTCTGCGTTGATTTGATACTCAGCTCGAAAATGTATACTGCTGTAAATATTTCTGCAAAGATAAGGTGCACACTACTGCACAATTGAACTCGTGATTTCTCTGAATCAATTAAAGGATTAGTCACTTAGTTCCAATAAAATGGAAAAATCAAACGTTGTTACGTAGTGGCTTGCATACCTTTAATGCCTTGTAGTCTTGTTCCAAGCGAGTATTTCAATAAAGTCATAAACGTCAAAAACAGTTTGAGCAGTCGTTTTGTTCCACCTGGTTCGATCATCCAACAACCAACTTCGAATCCCTACCCCCATCACCTTGGATCTTTTGCAGTTCAGCATAAATCATTAAAATGTGTGAGTTGAATTCAACAAATTCTTATCTGTCAGTTTTGCATAAATACAAATAACCGAAAGCTCGAATTCTTGTGTCTTATAAGCTTAATTTTGTTTTCAGCAAACGATAGAACACCACACTCCGTGGCATTAGCCTTAAGTTGGTCGAAAGAAGCCTGCAAAAATCAGCTAGAATTTGTGAAAGCATTAAAACTACACGACACGACTGAAATAGAGAATATGATTGACAACGGATCTAAACATTATGACTTCTTCATCGAAGTTTTGTCCAAGTTCTTCGGTGCTAATCGGAAAATGTACGAATTGGAAGAAGTTTTGCGTTCGCTTAATCTTTCCGATGTACTTGGTAAGTGTAAAATTATAATAACGTACACGTACTAATAACTACTAGTGATAGGGATTGGTGAAGGCTCAAATACACTAAAAACCTCAAGTTCTGAAGCATAATAATATGTATATGCATATTTGCATTGTATCGGTACTTCCAAAGTTGAAGGGAAATGAAAGGAAAAAATCTTGCCCGCGAAGAATTCAAATCCGAATTACACGTGGCACGTAATCTTGCTTCTTTGCATATTGGCGCCTATTCTAGTAAGTAATTGCAATGTTTCACTGGCTCTAACATATACACAGGTCAGAATAGATGGGAAAACATAGGGCGAATTTTTTTAAATTCCAGAACTTTTGGGATCTTAAATAAAAAGATGTTCTGCGAAACGATCAAAAAATATATTTTTGAATAAGAAGTCTTTCCTGACATGCCTTCCTGATATCTACTGACTAAATTTTTACTTTTAATTTATTTCAACTAGAATTCCTAGAGGAATTGGATCAACAACATTTGTCGAGCGAATCTGCGATTCAATTTAATGTTCCTCCTTCCACTTCATTCTTCTTTGGTAGAACCCAGGACCTAACAACAATTCATGACATACTCACCAAAGACAACATTGAAATTGCTACCAAACACCGTTTGTGTATCACGGGAGTGTCTGGAATAGGAAAGACCGCATTAGCAGTCAAATATGCTCATTTGAATTCCGCATATTATGACAGCAATGTGATCTTCATCGATGGAGGAAGCAAATCCAGCTTTTCAAACGGTATACGACAACTGGCGTATGACTTGAAATTGAGCAATAGTCTACAGGATAAAACTCAGCTAAAGACCTTGATTGATAAAATATGTCAGAAACTACCTCCAAAGTGGCTTTTAATTTTGGATAATACTCCTGACGAATCGATTCTCGATTATTTCCCCAATGCATTTGATCCCAAAGTTCACACACCTCACGTGTTAATTACGTGTAAGGAGGTAAATCGTCGTCGGAAAAGCGTTAATCCTGTATTTCAAAAACCTTTGGAAGGTCTACTTCAACGCGAAGCTGAAGATTTGATTAAGAAATCCCTCAAAGGAAATCCAGAGACAAGTTTGTACGGAATAGATTCACTTGCGGCAAGATTTAATGGACATCCGCTTTGCCTTCTTCAAGCTGTTCACTACATTAATGAGAAGCTAATTAACCATGAAGCTCATCCAATTGTTCGATATTTGTTTTTGTTCGGCACGAATGAAAAAGAAATATTGAAATACAATAAAACACTAAAGATCTAAAGCGGCAGTTGGTACGCGCAGCTGCTGGTACATGCCACAAATCCAAATTGTTTATTGTCAAAATTCTATTTATATATATCTATAAAACGGATGCATTATGGTATTTTCCAGTCAGCGTTTAAACAAGCACATGGAACGCATGAATAGCTTTTCAAACGAAAGAAAAAATGGTCGGAATTAGAAGTAATTTAGTGCAATATCATATTTCGGGCAGAATATCATACAGAGCAAATCAATAACTTTAAGTGCATGTTAATCTCTTGAGAAATGAATACAACTTTCCGAGGAAAATACTGTCGTGCTGGAAGTGATGGGACGGAGCAGCGT
This sequence comes from Ceratophysella granulata, assembly GCA_034694905.1. NCBI lineage: Eukaryota > Metazoa > Arthropoda > Collembola > Poduromorpha > Hypogastruridae > Ceratophysella > Ceratophysella granulata. Next base: position 2,768 of record JAQFYU010003276.1, on the reverse strand, counting down.
TTCTCCGCAGGTTGACACATCTTCATAAACATCAAGCCATTCGTTTTCGCTTCAAATGTTTACCTTCTGACGCTCAGAATATAATTTTATTTCGTTCCAATAATTTTATTTTTGTGCTGCAAATGTTATTTTAACACTTTAATAATATAGTTTCTAATGCTTCAAGCGAATTTATTCTGAGCTGTAAAAGCCTATTTTAAGCTCCAGATAGATTCCGTTTCTGAAGAGATTCCTTGTTTTTGTGACAAAGTCGCTTACTGAAATGGGGGAAAATTACAGCCAAAAAATGAAAAATGCGAAGGTGGCAAACAAAATTTAGAATGAAGGGGAAAAAAGTATTTTTCAGCAGTGGCGAAAACCGTTGAGGCAAGCATTTTTTTTACAAAGGATTTACAAAGGATTAGGGTATATCTGAGAGACTGGAATGTACAAAGTTATACGAATTTGTCTGTTCTGAATTTGAATACTGAATTTTGTTGCCGGCGTATAAATTCCCATTGTAGGCGCACCGTCATTGCCTCAAAATTTAAAAAAAAAACATTTTGGTATTTAATAATTTGTTTTGTGATCGGTTTTATGTAAGAGAAGGTTCCGCTGTATATTAATTGCAGTGTATAACGATACATTTCTCACTTTGTGGGTGCGGGCGCGCGGGTGCTAGCTTAACTCGTCTTTGACAGAATTTCGAGCCAAATTGCGCATCATTGAATTACACAAACCCAAAGCAAATGATCCTACGTACGTAATGCTTAAGTACATTTCAAACAAGCTATTTAGTTCAGAAAAAAAGTGTTTTATTTAGTTTAACAATTAACCGGAATATCTTTTTGTATAGAATGAAATATCCACGTATCATCTTCACAGGTGTGCTGATTTGATCATGTCTTGATTTTCGATGTTCATTTTGTCTATCGTAAGGATTTAATGAAGATCAATTCGGCTTAGCAATCTTTTTTGTCTCCACGTTGTCTGTGTTTTCTTCGTTTCAAAAGGCCCAACAAGCCAAACCTGTGTTGTCGTTTACCCTTCCGATCACTTCGATTCTTGCAATCCTTCCCGCTCTTCTTCTTCGCGTTCTTCGCTTCTTCGCTTTTCTCATTTGACTTGTCGGAATCTTTGGATTTAGATGACTTCCCATGACCGTCTTCAGAATTGTTATTCGTATTGGTGGAGTTGAAGTTGATATTGATGGATATCTTGCCATTTTCGGAACTGTCATAATCATATTCCTTTCCTTTCTTCACGGATTTTGTGGCATTTGTTCCTGGGCTGTCTGTGGAACCAGATGTTCCAGAACCGCCTGTCGCTGTTTCTACAGAGTCGTCGTCGTCATCGTCGTCATCTTCAACAGCTGTGTCCGTCCCCCTTTTCTCGATTTGCCCTGAGTGCGTCTCGGATTCAGTAGATGCCTCTGAAAATAGGAGTCAATATTCCAAATTCCAAATCGAAATAAATTTTGGGATACAGAATAATGTGATACTACATTCTGTTAGTAGATCTAATTTGGTATTTTTTGTTTTTATTATAGAAATTAGTCCCATTGAAAATTAAATACTGGAAATGGGTTTATAATCAGAAGCCACAAGTGGATTTCTTCGAGTTTTCCGTTATTTTTTGAAATTACAAAATCATCAAGTACAAAAAATGATGTGTTACAAAAATCTGATTTTTTTCAACAATTGATTGTATGATAGTTTTGGACACGTATTAAAATTCAAGTTTCCACTTGAAAATTATAGACAAATCCGATTAGGTTGTTGATTTGAACAAAATGTTTTTTTAAAATATGGAATGTTGAATTTCAAAGCGCTGACCCCTCGTCGTACCTTCAATTAGACCTTCACTCGTATCCGTTCCACAAGATATAATCTGTACCAAAAATACAAGAAACAGAAACTCTATAAAACGCCGCATTTTAAACATTTAACCCAAGGAAATTCCGATGAAAATGTTGTTTTACTACGAAGATTCAGTTGAGTGAAGCTATCAAAGCAGCTCGAACTTATGTACTTGTTATTAGCGAAATCGATTTTAGATGCTCGTCACGCTTATGTGCCTCGGTGGCAGTAACCAGAAGAAACGGTGAACGAACGAACGGCATTAGCCTTGTTTGAACTTTGTTCTTGCACAATTCCGTAGTAGTAGCATAGTTTCTATGTCAAAAGGTGAACTAAATTTAACCATATTTGGAATTGGAAAGTAGCCACCATCATCATTCTGCTTGATATGTACCAGTGACATTGACAATGCTTCTGATCAAATACAAAAACATTCGCTCCAAATTAAAAATTTGATCTACATCGAGAATCGATAGCAAAAATAGTCGTGCAGATTCTGACACATGGACGAGCGATGTGCGATAGTGCGATGTGCAATGTAGTACTTTCCAGATTTTCCTGTTTCCAAGCCTTTCTCATTGAAAATGTGTAATTCTTTGCGTCTTTTAACATTCATCATTCCTACTTTCAATATTCGAGTCGCTGCATTATTATGTTAATTATTTCATTTTAGTAAATATAAGTAATACATATGTTGTACAGAGCATGATGAGAGCATTCGTCGGAAAATATCAATAAAACATGCAAAAATTGTATTTGTTTCATTAGGAACTGTGTATATTTAGAATCCGGTATCATATACACGTTACTTATACGTGCATTTTAGAATGGATAATTTTGAATTCACTTCAAGAAATCAACAGTTTTTCTTAGAGTGCGAGGAATGAATATGATGAGATACTGAAGCTGAATTTATTAATTTTAAATCTT
>JAQFYU010003275.1:0-10270 GCA_034694905.1 Ceratophysella granulata | reverse complement strand
CATTTCATTTATCTTATGTTAATAACAATAGTCTACGTATGTCGTCAATACTAGATTTCATAACAATAAATATCGTAGTTATATTTTCCGAAAGCGCATAATTTTATAGTTTTTAGTATTTAGTTTCGATAAAAAATCGGCGCCTCACTTGTACGTGGCCTGCTGAACGAAATTCATCTTTATAGAGTCATAGAGTACATCTTGACTTTATAGTTAAGCATAGAGTGAAGTTAACTGATAAGTTTAGGTCACGTGACATATTTAGCCCACTTTATCATACCTAGAACTCCCGCTCTCGCAAGTTGGCCGGGAACGTTCATTTCACTGAATCATACTACCCGCCGCTTCAATTTTCAATTCAACATGCAATAATGCAATGCACTCAACTCGCCCTAGCGTTGATGTGTGCATGATGTGGATGTGGAGTAGGAAGATGTGCGTGTGAGTCAAATTCAGTATCGCAAATTCCCATGGCACATTTTGACATTTCGGCTTTCAGTTTTTCTGAACTCTTCCTCAGGTTTTTTACGTTTTCACACTTTGAAAATTCTACATAAGTAAATCGTTGAAACACAATTTTGACCGTGCTACATCTACGTTGTTTCTTTTATATTCATACCGTGACCTTACCAGTGTCACCAGTTCAAAGCTGTTGCTGTTACTGTTAAACTGTCGTAGATACAGCCGCAGCAGCCTAACTTGTGACTTGTGAATTGCTTAGCGTGAAGCGTGACCCGTCTAATCTAACGGCTGAGGACAAAGGTTTGACAAATTCGTAAAATATCATAGTCATTTCGTTGGTTACTATTATTGTGGTTTGTGGTTCAAGATTTCAGCAGTTTTTCCGTATTGGTATATTAATTTGTATTCTTTTATTATTCGTTGCATGTTGTGCTGTGCATGGTGCTTGTGCCTGCTATTGACAATGGATGTGTTGTTGTGCCTTATGTCCAAAATTCATTGAATTTATCATATTTCATTAATACTGAATAATTTGTTTATTTTTTGTTGCTTGTTTGTTGTTTGACATTGCTCCTAGTCATTAGTTTGGTAGCCGTTTTTTCGAACAAATGACAACTCAAATACGCCTTTGATTCATGTGTAAATTCAATGTTTCTCGGATGTTTCTCATTTCAATCAAATTTAAGAGGAACTGTCTCACAAAACTCGCCATCGTCACCTTCACTACCTCACCACCCAATGGGTAATCTAACTTCTTAAATTCAATTTTAAGTTTAAATTCATTGAAATGCAAGTTACATGTATGAAATGGTGAAACTGGTGGAAGGTGGTGAGTTGGTAGCCAGATCATTCGTACACCGTAAGGTGTAAGGTTAATTTGATGCGTAATCATTGTAAACTTGTAATTGATGCGACATGTGGCTATGTTCCTTGATGAATATATGTCATCTAATCAATCTTTTGGAATCAGGTTCCGAGGCAGACTTATGAACTGAAAAATAGCAGCAAGCCAACGACACGGAGGAAGACGGTGCATGTTTATGCTTGAAGGACACAAGACACAAGTTTGTGCATGCAGCAACAGAACAGTCAACAGTCGACTATCAGTACATTACTACACAAAATTCAAGACCGGTATTAAATCTCTTCCAACTTAGTCGAAGGGAGACAGAAATGGGCAGTCGCAGATGCAATTCCGTCGACGAGGTATCACATTCAATAAATAATTATTGCAGTTGAGGTGAAATCTTCTTCGAACCACTTAACTTTATGAACACCTGCCTTGAGCAACACTAGCTGCGTTTTCGAATCAGTAGCGGTTTAGAACAACCTCGACTATGCACATCAATTCTATGTACAAATATATAGTACTAGTAGGTACTAACGAATATAGCTAATTGTTCTGAGTCACAGAGAAAGCGATGCTCCGACATAAACACACAGCTCACAGCTAAAGATAAAGATCATTGTGCTTCTGCTTAGGTCATAACCTTTTTGTCTCAGTTCAAATAAAGGAATTTAGTAATACGCACTTCTTGCAATACTATTTTCTTTTGACAGGCGGACAGTGAATCTGATGATGAGCTATACTCGTTGGACACTCGACAAAGCCTTCAAGATATTGCCCATAAGATGAGAGTACAAGCAATTAGGGTCACTGCACAGCAAAAGGAAGGGTAAGTACAACATGAGCTAAAACTTACGCCTAATTCCTACAACTCAATTTCATTTGATTAACTAGTTCAAGATAGTTTTGTAAGTTTGACCCAAACAATTCAGATATTAGAATTTGACACACACAACACGCAACGTGTTCCAATGTTGGAGCTTGCTTCTGCTCTACTTTGTCTACTCTGTCTTGTCAAGATTCCTGATTCCTGTCTTACAATTTATTCTAGATTTCCAACATCTTGTGCTTCCGTGGCCGAAATTATTTCAGTGCTGTTTTTTAATCCTATGCACTTCAATAAGTTGAAGCCAAAAGATCCTGGGAATGACCGAATAGTCCTTTCGAATTCTAACGCTCTTCCAATGATATACGCAGGTAATGTTCTATTTTCCCAACCCCATTTCGTCCACTTGTTCTTCAGAATTACTTGTCACTACTTACTATTAGGGGTGCACCGGAATTCTGGCCATTTTTCTGACTCCGAGCTATAAAATATCCTGCCGGATTTTTTTATGGAAAAAATGCTTAAAATCACTCCCATAATTCGTTTAATTAGTATAATATCTGAGAAGAACTACGAAAAATTGCTTTAAAATTTGGTAATTAATGCAGGTGACAATTAATTAATACATTACAAAAATACATTAAAATAATCCTATATTGTATGTATACCATATTGCTTTGAACAGTATGGTATTGTGTGCTTCCTATACAGTTTACAGAGAACCAAGTAAAACTGTTAAGTAAAAGCTTTGACTGTAATACGCTGTCTGTGCCCTTGCATTTAAACCGAATTTTTATTATGAAATTGTTCGTGTGTTTCATAAATTTTAAATTATTGATAACCTATAAAGTAAACGTTGATGCAGTACACTATTTACACATAGATGATATGAAGAGAAAAACAAAAAAATCAAAGAGCGACGCAAAATTAATCGTTTGTAGGATTTGATCTTAAAAATTCCGGCCGGAGATAAAAATGATATTTCCGGCCAGGATTCCGGCCGGAGGCCGGAATTTAAACCTTTAAAACGGCTCCGGCTCCGGCCGGAGGCAAAAGTATCGCCTCCGGTGCACCCCTACTTACTATAATTTAGTAAAAAGAAAAATATTGTTGCTCTCATTTGAAAGTAATATATATTTTATTCTCGAATTTAGCCTGGGCTGAAGCTGGATGCCCTACCTGTAAGGCAGACGATCTACGAATGACGATTCGAAGTGATGTTGAAGGACCTGCTCCGGCGTTACGGATTGTTGACGTAAATCTAGGGACACTGGAACAAGGAGTGTCCGTTGCAGTTGGGATGGCATACGTACGGCAGTATATTGACACTTCGATTTACTGGTGAGTGAGTGAGTAGCATAACTTAGTGAGTTCGACGACTAATCAACGAAAATGATTTCCTGTCGTTGTCCACATCTCCATTATGGTCAATGCTCTCTCTTCATAAAGCGCTAGTTTCCCTCGAAATTGAGTCAAATCTACCGTTTTCGATCTTCGCTCTTCCACTGTCTCATTCTGCTTCGGCTCGGCGCTGACACAAGAAGGCTCATAAATTCTGAGGCTCAATTAGTTTTGAGGTTAGGTTACACGGTTCTCAATATGAGCCTCAGATTTTAAACTTGTGCGAAGACGAAGCAAAAAGATGTGTGCTGCGCTGCACTAAATGTGAGATCTGTCGTCCTATTTGTGAGTCAAGTGTTTCAACGTCGAGGCAGTGGATGCAGCTAAACTCCAGAAACGCAGGTTTAGTTCAATTTGATGTGGGAACTTTATCATTTCAAGATGATAAACCACTGCTGGCTAGACGTAACTAAACACTAAACCATATATTTTTTTCCAATAGGGTTTTTTGCGTTGTTGTTGATGCCAGTTTAGCTGATCCGTGCATCTGGGAGGCGCTTAAATTTGCCGGACACTACAAGCTCAGGAAGTTGGTGATTGTCTTCGATCTAAATGGCGAGCAGGTTCTTGATAGAGCTCAGGAAATGACCAAAATTCTAAGCTCATATGGCTTTTCGACTTCCGTAGCTGATGGTCACAATTGTGAAGTACTGACACAGGTATGACTCTGAGCAATCTGACATCTGATTGCTGGCGATGGCGAATTGTACTCACTCATGTGCTCACGCGCAATCGAGTGCGCATGGTGAGAGTGGGTCACAGGGTGAACTGTGAACTCTATAGAGTGACCATTAATCCGTATCGTTGTATCCAGGCATTTCACCAGGCCTATGTTGATGACGAGAAATTCCATCGACCATCCGGTAATTATGGATTACAATAATAATTATCAATGAGTTTTGTAATTGTGGTATTTGTATTGTAATCTAGTATTGGTATTTCTGTTGTAGTATAATATCATTTGTTTTGAACAGCAATTATTTGCAAGACAATTAAGGGGATGCACTTTCCTGGATACGAGAACAAGTCTGACTTTCATGGAAGGATTTTTGATAAAACGGAAGGTCTTGCTCTTATATCGGTAATTAACTATCTACTATCTACCTCAGCACTTTCAATTGACGTATTGGCGGTGGCAAACCGTTGACTTTCTTGACTACTTACTAATACAGTATCTTATAAATACCACACAGCACGTAACGAGTTTGCACAGAAAGCCAGGTGAGGGTGAACATGACAACTTTGACTTGGTCTCAGATAAGCAAGCTACTGACTTTCAGATTGAGTTACCGAAGCTCGGTGCCCCAGCACTTCCAGAATATTCAGTAAGTTCGATAATATTTTTCTAGAATTATTTGATCCACCACTACGCTGGTTGTATTCTAACAAAAAGTCAAATGTATTTGTAACAGATCGGTGAACTGTTTTCCACGTTTAAAGCTTTCGAAAATGCTTATCTGCGGCTATCGAGTAAGGTCAAGCGTGCAGTTTATTTAGTTGGGGATGGAACAAATACAAAAGGATCTATACTCTCAGTTACATCTCTTCAGGTTAGACCACATTTAAACCCTAGTATCAATTATCTATAGTATTTTGTCAGTAAATCAATTTGCAAATGAATTTGATTTAAGTCTCACTTATAAACTGTTTCCCACTAGGACCGATATATTGCGGACCATACAGGGGATAATGTGGTTGGAATTGCTATTGGAATGTCGTGCAGAAATCGAACAACTCCTTTCGTGTCAGCATCAGCCGAATCCTTCGACAGGATATTTGAACATGTAAGTAGGCTAGACGCTAGATTATGCTGCATACTCACGTCTACACGGAATCGTTCTCTGATGCTATGTAATTTGTTCAATTCAATTTACGGATTAGGTCCGAATGGGAGCAAATTCCAAACTTAGTCTCAACTGTGTGGGCTCTCATGCTGGAGTCTTTCTGGGAGACACCGGAGCAGCTCGGCCCGTAGTGAACGATTTGGCTCACTTTTGTTCCATGCCAAGTAAATACCTCACTAATGAAGTCCAATGCAACCAAGTACATACTAATTACGTATACATTTTCAGATGTAACTGTATTTTATCCTTCCGATGCTGTGAGCTGTGATTATGCCGTCAGCCTTGCTGCAACTTCAAAGGGGATTTCCTACATTAGAACAATGAGTTTAGGTTATCCCGTGTTATATGAGAATAGAGATAGGTTCAAGATTGGACAGGCTCATGTAATTCGCCAATCACAAAAAGATCAAGTACTTCTGATTGGAGTGGGTATCACTGTTCACGAAGCACTTAAGGCAGCCAAGGAATTGGAAGCCTTCCACATTTCCGCAAGGGTTTTAGATCCGTTCACCATTAAACCGCTGGATCGCCAGGGTGTTGTGTCCAATACAATGGCATGTTGTCGTCGAATTATAACTATTGAAGATCATCAGTCTAGAGGTATGTCATATGCAAGCGTAGGTTTATGGTACATGGATTAAATGCTGTAATTTTCCCGTTAATGATACCGGTATTTGTTGTTTACTTCATACTTCAATAGATGTATTCATACATTTCAGGTGGACTAGCTCAAGCCGTTCGAGAAATCATGGTATCTGTAAATGGAATTGTATGCAAGAGCTTGACCATGACGATGAGTGAACAGACTGATTTTAAATCTAAGGTATTTTTGGATTGTTCTATCCTTTTGATTGGTAGCATTCTAACTATGATTTTTTTGTTTAGAATCCCGAAGAACTTCTCACGTTGTACGGGATCGACTCAAGTGCTATAGTTCGGGCAGCGAAGGAGCTAATAATAAAGGTTGAGAAATCTACAGGTCCTGTCGCTCCAGATATAGCACGCGCCTGAAGAACTTTAGCTTTAATATGTTGTCATCTCTCCTACCGTACAAACTTATGTTGGGTACAACTTACAATTGATGACGATGCTGAACAAGGATAGAGTATATGCTATTTCTAACTCTATTTTGTATTTTGTTTTTCGTTGTTAAGTTAATAGTTTAGTACACGTCTAAATCATGCCGTGTTGTCGCCGTGTGAAATGAAGGCAATTTGAATTTGTAAATCGGGCATTCACTTGCCTAAAATCAGTCTTTTTATTGGACAAGAATTTTAAAATACGATTATGTTGCCCATGCCATGCTACTGAAAGGAATATAAGTCATTGGATTGCTTTTCCTGATTACAATTTTGATGATTGTTGTTACATTGTTTGTTTCAATTATCTGGTCCTTCATAACAACAAATGACTGCGAAAACGTCTCCACCCAAGCGAGAAGCTAACCACTGATTTTTAATTACGGCCAGTTTGAGTGAATCGCATCTGAACCGAGCAAAGAGGTTCGTGTGGATAGCTCTGCCCATGCCTTCAATCACCACAAGATCCGACTTCTTCTCCTCAGAAATATTGATCAGGTCTTGAGAAACACGCGAGAGATCCAAACAAGGTGACCCTTGTCCCGTACTCTGCAGAATAAGACGTTTCTGTTCAAGACTCTCCTTCAGCAGAGGACATTTGGTCGAGACTAGATCCAGGAGAGGAACCATTTCAGAATATGTCATGTCGTTGAGGGCGGGATCCGAGTTGGCGCAGAGAATTACCTAATTGACCCAAAAATCAAGGAATCAACATATTTCTTGAATTGTGTATCTATTTATCCATCTTTCTGGCTGACTTACATCTGTTCCACGCTTCAGGAACTCTCGAACAAATGGTAAAATTCCTAACACGAAGTCATAACCAGAGTTGTCAACGAAAACAGTGACACACTTGTGAGATGGTTGCTTCAATCTCTCCAACCAAGCATCCAAAGAATCCATGAGCCAAGGTCTTTTCTGCAGTGTGTTCAGGGCTTCAGTAAATCCAAATGATTCTGGTCCTTCGATGATGTTCGTGACAGCTTTTGCGCCCCAATCGAAGAAGTTCCCAGCCAAAACTCCCATGATCAGCTCCACATTTCGGGTCTCCCAGTCAAGCATGTCCAAGTACTTCAGACGGGATTCCAATTCGTTTAGAGCACATGCGTTTTCCGTTTGTTTCTGGACAAGATAGGGATCCGGAAAGTCATATTCTCGTAAACATTGTTCCGTGGTGTCCAACAGACTCCTCACAGTCAAATTCCCATACGCACACGGGTGCTGCTTCAGATAGTGAAGGCGACTCAGGACTTTTTGACGACAACGAAGTGCTCGGTCAGTGGCCGTGGGTGACGAAGGTTGACTTTCGATGGCTCTTCCTGCCATTCTTTCCACCGTACCTAAAATAGAAAATGCAGACCATTAGCGAAACAAGTCGACTTAAAAATATATATTAGTTTTTTGAAATGCTGTCTGATATGTATTACCTTCAAAGCAGGTCAACCAGTATTCACGAGCTTCCACGTCTTTTGTCAAATCCACGACATCGGGAATATATTCCATTTTCGAGGACAACAAAGAGAAGAAGCCGATTGGACGCTGCTGCTGATCAATTTCTAATTGCTCTACCGATATACGACTAGGAAACATCCAAGGTATTCCATTTAATCCTGTCACTGGAGCACCTGCGCCTGAACAAAGTAACGAGGTGATTGAAATTGACAAGTCAGGTATCAGGTTCCGCATTCATATTCAACTTCATAAATACCACCAACCTCCATCTTTGGAGCTGAAGGTCATATTGCCCGGGCCAAACCCACTTGACCCTGCAAAGTTCTCTTGCCACGAATATTTGTCCGGTTCTAATTCTTCCGTTCCTTTGAGAAAGGCTCCAATTGCACCCAGATACCCTTCGTGTCGTAGAAATAGAGCCTCCACTGTATTTTTGCTCCAATATCGAATGGAGTAACTGACCGCATGCATGCTCAACGGATGATTTCTGAGGAAGTAGCCACCAAAGTAAACACGACTGAGACTGTGTTGCATGGCATACAAACAGGCAATTTGCCCAATATCATTCGCAATAGTGAAGAGTAAACTTCGAGCAACATCCGCTTCACAAAAGTCATCCTTCTTCAGATGAGCTGCTTTTCCAAATGATGAAGCGATCAAGTCACCTGGAAGCCCTATATGCCAGAGCAACAGGTTGAATTCCTTAAGGTTATCAGTTATCAGGAATGATGCACAATTATAGTTGTCAAATTGACCAATAGTGTTTTGAATTCTGCTTACCTAAATTCTGATAGGCGCCACTGTAAATATCCTTCACGAGCATATCCACATTTCGATGATCTCCTTGTTCTGCCAATCGTAAGAGTTCATCGAAGCCCTTGGCACCAGTCAACAAAGTTCCCAGTCCCCAGAAGGTTCCTCCACCTGTTGCAGTTCCACCAATTCTCTCGTATTTCTCCTCCGACTCCACTTTCAAAATACTCACACCTGAGCCCACATTGACTAGTAAATAAGGAAATAGTACTGGTCCTGATGGCAGAAACTGGTACTCGGGGTTCCTCTTCCGTTCAAAGGTAAATGCCTCATGAGAAACATTTTTCAGTAGAAAGTTGGCTCCTGTGAAAATTAAATAATGTTATTATACATCCCTCATCCTCCCTCATATATCTCAGCTGATCTCTTCCAAATGCAACTCAGTCACTCAGGACTGCATATAAATTAATATGTGATTTGACAATAGCTTACCTTTTATGAGACAAGCCACCTCGTCTTCTTTCTCAGGAGTTAATCCTAGTTTCTCTTCGATTAGTTTACTGTATTTGTATGAGCCTCCACCTGAAACGTAGAACAGATTTAAATAATTAAAATAGTGAAGGACGGTTTGATTAAGTACGTAAAGTCGAAACGGTGGCTGAGGCCTTTTCTCCATACAACAATATGGACAGGACAAGGACATGATGTCGTTGAGGCCCTTGGAGTCAAAACCGATTCCGAGGTCCTCAATGCTATTCATGAGCGAAGTTCGAACACGCAAAAAGAAACCAGCATCTAGTCAGTCCCACCACACCACTATAACACGTCAAGTACGGGTAAGTGTCGTGTGCGTATTGAGGCCTAGATTCATCGGTTTGTGTACTTGATAGCCATAATCATAATTAAACGATCTTGGAATTCTTGGCCCTCTCTTTCACGACACCTTGCATCTAGCTAGAGCATCGAAACCATGTTTTGTATCCGACGCCACAATTACATTACTGTTTGTGGGTTGAAAGAGCCTCATCTTCCAAAAAACGGTTTCTCGATTCGACGTTTCTCGTGTTTCGACATTGTCGCATTGGATATATATTTTTTTGGTTCGACTATGTATATACAACGAACATACCTGTGGCTTTGACGAACTTTCCTTCCATTTTGTCTGAGGTCCCGACTAGATGCTTTTGAATAAAATCCAAACACTCCTCAATGAACTTGGTTTCAAACTTAATGAAATGGAGTCGAGCCCCTTCCCAAATCTCATACGCGAATTCATCTTCGTCCTCAAGTTTAGCGTCACTCGCTGTGGCGTAGCGAATGCGGCGGTGAGACACAGTGGAGAAGTAGGCCACTTTAGTGAGGGACCTAAGAGAAATATTGAGTATTGATCAATTAAATTACCAAATATATAATAAGGAATATACAGAACTCAACGCATGCGATTCTTCAAATGAGCTTGGTAGTCATACCCTCCAATGTCAATTGCAAATTGCTTAGCGTTTGCCAGATTGCGGAAAAACTCAATATGCTCTGGAAGAACTATGGACCCAGCTTGTCCTTCACCAGAACTTCCCTCAGCATCCGAGTCTGTGACTGTGGCAGTAGT
>JAQFYU010003274.1:0-10272 GCA_034694905.1 Ceratophysella granulata | reverse complement strand
CTCAGTCCATTGCAAAAAAACGCAAGATTCTACGATAAATATTGACTGAGAAGAGTCAATTTCCCCAACCCAATTCCTTATGGGCGTTTAACATTATTCCATTTGTATACAAGAGCCTTAACTGAAGATCTACGCAAAACAAAATGTCCAGATATCCGTTTAAGTGTTTATTGATATGTGACAGATGATACGCCTTAGCTGTGTCTTTTAACATTCAAGTTGCCACTAAATTAGCAGTATGTACTTCTTAACGTCTTCTGCTTCAACCTCCAAAGCGGAAAATTTAATGGACTTAAATAATTGACTTTTGAGCCGAAAACGGGGAAAAACAGGAAGTTCTACTAACCATTTGAAATAAGAACCTAGAAATTGAATCTTGAGGTTTGACTGATGTGATCTGTGATTAACTCAAGTTTATATTAATAGTTTTAAGTTTCGCAAAATCCGGTTAGGTTGTTAATCTAGATCTTCGGGAGTCTAACTAAAGAACGATTTGACACACAAAATCACCTGGTTCACAAAAATGTCAATAGTACATGGTATTGGTAGCCCCCAAACCCCTCCCAATCAAAAACTTCAAATTGCTTCAGATAAAAGACAAAAACGGAAAAACTGTATTGTTAATTTAAGTATTAAAAATATGCAATTTTATAGAATTTTCCTATTAAAAGCTAGCATTTTGATATACGGACTGAGATAATCTTTTAAAACTAAAAAAACTTCAACTTTAACTCTCCCTCGATAGTCAATTGACATCAGATGCATTGACATTGACGAGACACAACAAAAGACGCGTCAAATAGCTCATATAATCAGTTGAACCTTAGCTTAACCTAGGCTAACTGCATGAATACCAACATCAACTCACACATGTCCAATCCACGCATTGTCCCCTTCCGTCCCGGCCACGTAAAAAATGTATGAAAAAACGACACGACAGTACAACCTGGCCTGGCCTGGCATTGCACTCTGAAGAAATAAGTCTTCCCACAAATTATCCTCCAGTCTTCCCCAAATTGAACACAACAGCTGGCATACATATTTCCTACTCGCACCTCTTACGATCATGCACACACAAACACACAGCCTAATGGGAATAACAGGCCTGCTGCAGACCTATGGCAGTCAACACACGGGGAGACACGTGTCAAGAGTAAAAGGCAGGACTAGATATACAATTACCCAAATCCATCATAAAGCCCATCCAAAAACCTCACTAATAACAAATAATAGTTTGGTCAAATTATTCTTCTGTACATCATGACATGACAAGGCATGCGACACGAACGGAACAGAAAAATAGAAAAAACACATCCAACCTTTCACGTCACAAAATCGATCAACAAATAAATATCAAAATATGGAGAATAAACTGCGTAAATCGTTCAACTGTCTCAACTTCCAAATCCGGACTCTCTGCCAAGTAGCATATCTAATCTTCTCCCCAAGTAAATGAAAAAATAGGGAATTACACGCTAAGTTACCCACATTACATAACCTCATTCCAATCCTAATGGTTTTTTTTATATAAAAAGGAATCTGAGTGTAATTTACATTGAGATCAAGTGGGATCCCAGTGGAGAGAGCAACCTGTCACAAAATAAGAAATAAACCTTGGGAAAATGAATAAAACTAACAGTTTTTGGCAAGAAAACAGGCTTCTCAACATGTCCCAAAGAAATATATAGGGGAAGAACGTAAACCGATTACGAGAGAAGCAAATCATGAAAGTGCCAAGACTTCAATGACTCTCTACCTAATATTAGGTAATATAAAAAAAATACCCACCACCACCACCGAAGGCTACAACAACTTTTATTCTTTCTGAAAGGAAGAAGACATCGTTCAATCTTATATTTACACACAAGACTGAGTCCATTCAACAAATATTTTCTACTCGGCCTCATTTCAACTATTAGCACAAGAAAAAAACAAGTTTTGGGGCTTTGTACTTTTTCCTTTTGGCTGAGGGGAGAAGAGGTTAAACTTTGACGTTTCAGAGTGGAAAATACTGAAGGAGAAAGAGGCTTGGTTAACAAATACATTGCCTTTTCTCTTCTTCCTTCTTCCTCCCAAGAATCAAAATGAAATTGAATCTCATAAGTAAAATCATTTTATGCTGAACTGCTCTTCTTGATTTTCCACACAACTTGAGATCATTTCATTCGTCTTCTTCTCTAAACCTATTGAAATACGTCCACTGACTTTGGAATCAAATAGCTAGACAAGAAGGGGACCGTGTTCTGTACAAAGCTTCTGTCTACGGACGTTTGGCATCATCCATTAAACTTTAATCTTCACTAAACCCATGAAACACGCCCATTTACAGCAGAATAAACTGTCAATAGATATTCAAACATATATAATACTAAAAATTAAAATAACTCAGCACACAATATAACCGATTAAAGATGTAATTTTTTCTACATATTTTAGAAGCCGATGAAAGACCGTTTTTAAGCAAATTATTTGCATTGACTTGAAATTGAAGAATAATTAAGACAAGAACGATAAGTAAGTAACGAAATCATGTTTGGGAGGAAGTTGTTAATCGCTGCTGAGGCCACCAGTGGAGTGGGCCCATTGTCAGACTAACGAAAACAGAAAACATGGTCCTCAATTTTGAGGAAATTCATTCAAAATTATGCAGATCCAAAAGAATTTATTAAAACTATATTTAAAAATTAAGATTTTCTACTGTAACCATATGTGTGAATATTTTTGTTCAATTTTTTGCACAAATAAAATTTCGGTATTACTTTTCCCATGATGGTGGGACAAAGGGACAGCCCAATTCATTCAATTTGCATGTACGTAATACGTACGTAATACGTACGTATTTGCATGCATGTAATTTGCATGTACTACAGATTTTGAAAAGTAAGTCAAAAATGAAACAATCTCGGCAATGCATCCAGTGCAAATTGGTTTTTCGCAAAATTTCGCTTATACATTAATTATTGCTCCGTGTGAGCATATTGTTAATTTCGAAATTTTATATCCGCCTCAAAAATGTGATATAATTCAGAAACTCTTGGCATCGGTCAATTGTCAAGTCTCTTTGAATTATTTTTGCATTAAGTACCTCAAAATCGAAGACTCGTATAGCATTTGCTTATTTGCCAATTTACAATGGACTCAGTTGCATGTTGCTAGTTGTTACACAACTTAAATCCAGACAGACACACAGACAGACTCCCTCCGTCCCATACCATCATACCCTTCCGGCATCAAAAAGGAGCTGGAACGAGGATCTATATCTCAAGGACTACAGATAAGTGTGGATGCGGAGGAATGAGAGGAGAGAACAGCTTGGATGCGAATATTTACTGCTTGAAATTGCAGAGAAAACAAAAACTAAGCTCATTTTTCATTTTAGTTCTTGACTCTTACACTATTTGGATAACATTTCTCTCCTTTCCCCTTCTGCCTGATAGGAAATGCAAAGGGCTTTTTCCGTTTTCCTCTTTCCTTCAACATTCTACCAACTACCAATACTTACTGCTGGAACAACAAGCTCCAATACCATTACATTCCCTGTCTTAGGCGACTTACTTCCAGCAGGCAAGTGTCGAGAATCAAGAATAAGCTCTTTTCTAAACAAATTCTACACTCCTCACTTTGTATTCCGTCTTTTCATCATTTCTATCAGAAATCGCTCGTTTCTCTTCCCAATCTACATTTCTACTAACCGTCACGTCTCCGACATCCGACATACACAGACAAATGAATGTACAAAATCTGACTATTATTGTTTCAAGTGAACTATCCGTTCCGTCTGTCCCCATGGGAGAGCGGGAAACAGAAGACAGGAAAGAATAATTATAGGCTAGACATTCACTTTCAGATCGGAAGTGTCTAGGTTGAGTTTGGGTTGTCCGTAGTTCGTAATAAACCTACTTTTTCAGCCCATGTCGATCAATAATTATTACGTATGTAGTAGCACCTTGCTGCACTATCCCACACTCGGTGTAATTTAGAGACTTCTAGTTACTTTTGCATTTTTACAGCATTTTACCGACTTTAGATGGATAAAATATTCAAAAGCAATCAATAAAAAAGCTACAGTTTTTTTTCGTAGTTTCAAAGCCGGTAAACATGACCGTTAACTTTACCTAATCAAAATATTAATAACACTACCATATTGTGGTATACCTACTGCATACTAAAAGATGAAGACGTTCATCAGGACAGAATTAAACAGCAAAATCTCAAATTTTAAAAGCACGTGGTAAAAATTTCAAAAAGAGTGGAATACAGAATACAGATTATTTTAAAGACTTCAGTTCACTTTTCAGATCAAATAATTTTTAAAATAGCTTCAGTTTCTATTTAATTAATCTGATTGCATTTGTCTCGAAATTTATGTTTGTCACTATTCGAGTCCAAAAATCTTAAAACAATATAAAACAATAAGATTATACATTTCACTTTTCAGATTAATTGTTCGAAAAATAGCTTCAATATTCCATAAATCTGCCCGAATTTGTCTCAAAATTGATCTTTTGACTGTACGAGCTCGAGTTCACGAATTTCAAAAAGAAGATTGCCAATTTCACTTTTCAGATAAATTATTGACCGAAAAATTGCTTTAAATATTCCAAAATTCACCCGGAATTTGCTTGCCATGAAAATTGCACGTTTTGACTGTTCGAGTCACAAACAAAAATCGTTTAAAAAAATACATTTGGATAGCTATCAGCTAATAAAATTCCAATCCGGTTCTCAGTTCTCGGACCCAATAATGAACTCAAAAATCTAACACCGTACTCGTCCCCAGTTAATTTGAACCCGAAAAAGACCCGACCCGACCCATTTCGTAACTCAAAAGCAATCACCCTCCCGAAAAAAGACGATAAATTTCCATCAAGTAGGAAATGAATTCCTTGGATTTTCTAATTCGAGGTATTATACTTAATGCTCTTTTCCTAGCTTGGCTTGGCTTGACTTGAGTTGGCTGAATGAGCATGAATAAGTCAATGGAGATAAAAAAGAAATCGAATCAAATATCAAGTAAGTTGGACGCGGTAGGAGGTAGGGCCCAAGTATATCAGTCTCCCAGAGAGTTCCACTACTACAGTAGTAGTATACAGCCATTTCCATCCGAGCAAATAATTATTAGTGTAGAAGAACCCCGTCCAATTCCCTCAAGAGCTTCCGCTCTCCTCGTGCCTAGCATTAAAATGAGTCCAAAGAGAACTAAGGAGAGAAGGAAAAAAAAAACACGGCGTATTCTATTTCTATATAATGCCCGCCCTTCCCATCCCAAGGATCTATGACACCGAACCGAAGAACCACGGACGAAGGAAGAAGGAAACTAGAAAGTGTGAGTTCCGAAAACTCTTGAAAAGTTGAAACTCAAATCAAACGATGGGTGGTATGGTATGGTAGACGGTAGTCGTGGGGAGTGTTGGACGTGCCTTGCCACCCTCCTTCCTTCTCAACCTTAAATTTCATGAAACAAATTATGAAAGATGATATGAAAAGAGTTGGAAACTTTAGTTTCTGAGGTCTGAGAGCCGTCTTCCTATATTACGCTTAATTGGAATCTATGAGAATTGAGTTCAATTATATACAATTAGCTCAAATTGTGTCCAATCTATCCAATCAAGCACTCAAGCTTTCTTCGCCCTTTCATCCTCCTCAGTTCAGACAGAGACGCAGAGAGACAGAAGAGAGAATCAGTCCCAGCTAGAAGAACACATCCCATTTCAAACCTTGGAACTAGGTTTCCGCTCTGTAAACAGGATTATTAGTAGCCTTCCCTTCCAGCCCATTCATAGATCCAATCCAAGCCCTCCCAAACTCCATGTGACATAATTCCCTTCAATTTAACTCCCTTCTTGTTCGAATTGACAAAAGAACTGGAAGGCCTCAAGCCTCAATTCATTAAAGGTCATAATCAGAGGATCCCCCAAATAACAGGGAGATGGACCTGTGCTGTGTAAATACAGACAAGTCAGCATCGTTAATCGTTACAAGCTAACCAATGTTTCATCACCATCATCAACCCAGCCCATGTCTGGGTCGCGAAAAACATCCACGCGTATACAGGGTGGTGTTCTAGAAGCAGCTCACAAATTAACTGTAGGCCGAAGTTTGCATTATTTTATTCGCCAAGTTCATTTGAATCAGTTTTGAAATTTATTCTGGAAGGTGACTGTGATACTACATTTTAAATCATTAGTTCGCCCATGTTGAAGTAAAGTCATTAAGTATAAAAATCTTGCATAAGCTCGTGTTTATTACTTACCCAGGCAAATGTACCAATTAATGTTAATTTTTTCGCCCATGCTCTTAGAGCAAGAAATACGGCAAGTCCATGCTAGTACTTGGAACAATTTTCGAGAATGCAAATGTAAAATTTAATGTGATTTTTTTACCTTTTTTATTAGCCCATGTTACATGTTAATGTGATTGTAATTTTCGAATAGAATTATTCACCCATGTTAATGTGATGTTAATTTTTGAATATTATATTATTAGCCGAGTTAATATTTGAAATATCATTTTTTAGTTTTTTTACTCTGCCATTTTAATGTCACTTTAAATTTCTATTCTTTTGTTCGTTCATGATATGTAATAGTGTTGCTAATTTTTGAAGTTTCAAGTAGCCCATATCCACAAATCCACATAATGTTAGTTTTTGAATCGTGCAATTCGCCCATGTTAATGTGATGTAAATTTTTAGTTATTTTATTCCGCCAAGTTAATGCAAAGTTAATTTTCTACTTCTTTTGTTCTCCCATGTAAATACAGTTTTTTTTGATTTTTGGACCTTTGATTCGCCTCAACACAATATGTTAATTCCTGAAGTTTCTATTCCTCAAATCCCGTAATGTTAACTTCATCATTCACCATTTGTATAATTTTGATATATTTCTGAAAAAATTTAATTCATATCTTATTTCAATAAATCAACAAAAATAGTACAGTTCTTTTCTTCGCCAGAAAAACTAATGCAGAATTTTTTCGAAAGCTGTGACAATTATCCACCCTGCATTCCTCCCAAACCTCTACTTCTCCTGTTCTGCTTTGCGAACTATGGAAGATTTATAAAGTAGAGCATGATGAGATCTGAGATCTCTGTAGTGCACATTTACACACTCCGCTCTATGAGCCAGGACATTAAAATTAACTGGATAATAAATAAAAAGTAATGCTGACTAAATATTCAACGCTTGGAGGGACCTCAATGAAATTATATCAATTTCCCCAGAAAATGATGAGACGCCCAAGATGAAGATGAGGTTCTCAAATCTGAAGGTAGCAGACCTTCTGACGAGAAAAACACTTAGGATTCATAAACCATTCTCTCTGACAACCACATCGTCATTAACTTTTATATTTATCGTTATTAGCAAGTCTGACGACAGAGGAGCCGCTTGGAAGGTCCTTTATTTCCTTTTTCTTCAGCCTGATTACTAAATCCCCGTACATCCAGCCACGTACCTCTCTCCTGTATCACTTCATGTCAATCCCAACATGCATGACATTGTTACAAATAGGATTTTTGACGGAGGAGATTAGGGACGGGACACAGGACCTCGGAGGAGAAAAAAAACAGGTTGTTACATTATGAATGAATGTCACAGAGTTTCCGTTTTCTCCCCGTTTCCTAAGTGAGTCTCAAAAGTGAAGAAGGTTAACAAATGGGTCCGATTCCTAAGAATGGAGAATGCTGCTGGGTTCAAGTCCCATTTGGAACCGACATATTTATATTGAGGACGGAAGACAAGGTATCACATTTCAATCGATTTCCATCTAAATCCTTTATACCACATGCACATGGAGAAAGCGGAGAGAAAGAATAATGCTCACTCACTCTGTGTACGACTACAAGTCCATGTGAACCAATCCAAATGTCCCATTCCGCTACCTTCTTTACTGTTATGTGTACTTTCTCCCAAAAAAAAGAGGAAAATATGTGTTTTGTAGAGGCTCAAGTCATTTCCCAGTTCCCTTGTGCCATATGTAATGAAATTGGAAGGGAAGATGCTTGGCTTGAGTCTGAGTAGCTCAGACATTTACATTTACCTTTGAATAGAGTGGAGGCAAGGCAGAGCAGTAGGAAGTAGGAGAGGGGAATAAGTAGTAGAAGATTAATCACAAACACCAACAGGCACTGACGATCCATTTAGCGTAAAAAGACTTTGTAATATTTCATTCTCCAGACTCATGACTACAAAAAATGGGATACACGACATTCTCAATTTCCTCAAAAAACGCTTGATGTGACTCCCAAAGCTCCAGATTACTCCTCATTTTCACTCATTGTAGTTACCGTCTTCGACTTTCTTTATAAATCCTTTTACATTTTCCGTCTCGTCACGGATTAGAACCGAGAGAGAGAAGCTTGACATTTCTATAAGTAAGCTAAACGATTCTAGGTAGGTGAGTTTGGCTAAAGTCACTTGGGCAAAATGTAAAACGAGAACTTTGGCACCCTTTAAAACATTTTTTAATGTGTCATCAAATGATAATCCAAAATTGGTGTAACATTAACGCTAGTTGAGGGAAAGAAGGAAGCCGCAGTTTTGCCCAACTGATTTCATGGAGCAGGACTCACCTCTTGAAAAAGCTTATTTTTTCGTTTTTTACCCAAGTGACTTTTGCCCAACTCATTTCTTGAAAAAACATAATTTTTGGTTTTGCCCACGTGAGTTTTGTTAAACCGACGTGTTTTTGATTTCGCCCAAGTGACTTCTGCCTACTTAACTCATTTTTTGAAAGAGCAATTTTTGGTTTTGCCCACGTGACTTCTGCCCAATCGACATGTTTTGGTTTCAATCAAGTGACTTTTGCCTAACTCACTTCTTGATCTTTTTTAGCTTTATTAATCTTTGCCGAAGTAAATATTACCGATGCCGAACTTATTTAATTAAATTTTTGGTTTTGCCCAAGTGACTTTTTTGACCAACTGACGTTTTTTTTTTGCCCAACCGAAGTGACTTTTGCACTACTGACTTGATGAAAAATGTATACGCTTTCATTTTGCCTTTCGTCTAAGTGACTATTGCTCAGCTGACCGACTAGGAGCTATCTAAACACCTCCTGAATTGAGGGAAGGAAACTACGTTATAATTCCGCACGTGTAATCCTCTTAGAAGTAGGGATGAATGAAGATGAAGAGAAGGTATCTGTAAACTTTGAATAGGAAACTGGAGGGATAGATGAAGGATCAGCTGAATCTGGTCTCTTTCAAGTGGAAAGTAAATGAAGCCGAGAGTATACAGAAGGCTTTTGATTTTTCTATTACGAGCTCTTATCACGTGGAAAAATTAGCTCCCAGCTTGCTTGTAAGTAATGTACATAAGTGAGATTGATTGATTCTACCAAAATTTTAACACCTTCTACCATAGACGCTGTCACGTTCCACATTTCTTCATCTGAGACTAAAATAAATAAGCTTTTAACCCGAACGCCATCCCAGAGCCAAGCCAAGACCTACTTTCTCTCTCTCTCAAGCATGTGTCTGACTGGTTTTTGGTTGGGTTCTCTTGTTCAGAATTCAGAACTAACGAAGTCGGAAAGGAAACATTTATTTCTCATGAAAATGTTTGAACATTGAGCAGAGGTTCGAGTTTGAGAAGAAGAAGAAGCAGTGGATGGATACATTACTGAGTCTGTTTCTTACCTTGATGCTATCGTAGCAAGCCGTCACTCTTCCATTCTGTACTTCCACATTGACTGGTGGATGGGCGAATTTACACTCAGTATCAGGTCGGGAACATTTATTCCTCTGGAATTCTCTGCACACTTCCAACTGGAGCCAACGAGAGTCCTTTATGTTCAGTAAATTATTCACATTTACCATGGCCATGATGATTCTGTGCGGGAGGTCCTTGGGCTTTTCTCTTCTCCGAGTCGAGCTTGATTAGTCAATACGTACTAGAACAACCGCAAAAATCTGGAAAACAAATACAATACAAAACCTACATTAGATTCCACAAGCATCTCTTTCGTACGAGTCGTAATTTAATTAAATAAAACCGTGCACTACCCTTCCGTTGTTATGTACGTAACGTACCAACATTCGGTTAAATTCACCTAAATGTAAGCAACTCAGAGACCCCTTGTATTCTGCATTGCTTTCTATGTATAGGTTATTCGGCAATTTCTCTGCCATTTAAATATTTTCTAGAATTGTCTTCAATTAAAGTGTAATGCCAATCAATAGATTTCTTCAAGAGTTCTTTATTAGACCTGGCTTTCCTAAGCCTAGGGCTTATGTAATCCTCCTTGTCTGTCTGTCTGTCCGTATGTTACGCT
>JAQFYU010003273.1:0-10274 GCA_034694905.1 Ceratophysella granulata | reverse complement strand
TTGCAAAAGTTCGCACGGTTTTTAACCCAGTTTACATATAGAAGCTCGGCTGCTAAGCTGAAGCAGTTATGCTTCCGTTGATACCACTTTACATTCACCTGGTGCGCCTGCTTCCGAGAAAATTAGTAACGGACGGATGGACGGACGGATAGGGCAATCGCATAAGCCCTCAGCCTAGGAGGCCAGGTCCAATAATACTGAGCATTATTAAGCGTAAGCTATTAATTATTATTATTATTATTATATACATATTATTATATATTATTATTATTAGCGTAAGCTAGTAATATATATACTGAGCCTTTCGTACATATTTACAGTGTTAACGGTATGACATTGGTTATTTTTAGGATTGTGTCTTATTTCGAGTATGCTGACATTCGTACTCGGTCGCTGCTACGGAAGAGAAGGTCGAATTTCCGTTCCCTTGGTTTTTAAGCGAAGCCAGCACATTCTTGACGATGAGATTCAGCTCCATCCTCTTTAATCCCGCGCGTGACTTTATGTCAACACTGAAATGCTGGTGAGTCATCGGCATCCACTCAATTCTATTTTCCTATTCTTCGACCTCAGTCTAGCGATCGAAATCAGACACTCGACAGCTTTCAAAAATGGTTGGTTCGTATTCTAATTCCCGTTTTTATTTTTTTAATTTTCAGTCCATCCTTGACAACACCCGCGAGTTCCTGCGCCCCGAACTCAGAATGCATTGAGTGCATACGTCAAGGATGCCGCTTCGTGATGGCCAAAAATACACAGACGTGTGTCACTCGAGTTCTACCCGCAATGAGGGCCAAGTTCGTGTATGACTCTATATCCGACTGTAGTGGTAAGTTAATTACGACTTAAGCATTGCAGACGCCGGAACGGTTGATCATTAGCTTAGTTTATTTCGACTAATTATATAGATTCCAGCCTTGGCCCCACCCCCCAAAACAGCGGCGACACGTGAAGAAAGTGCATATTCCGAGCCTGCTGTAGCTCAAACCCAGAGTACATTGGTGAATACATTAACCAATCCTGTCATCCCAGACCCCATGAATGGTGAGTGTAATTTAATGGAACATACTAGTCTCGACTCGATTCAGACAATTTCACACAGAGACACTGTATGATATTTTAATATGTTGCATTTTATCTTTGTGTTGATTGTAACACGTTCTATTATGAACTCTCGTTTGTGCTGCGGACACACTAAAAGGTAGAAAATCACACTAAAAAATAAAAATTTTAGCAATTTCTGAGCAACTCAATGGCGACACAAGACGTAACAAATAGCCCGTAGTATGTAATCCGAATCGAACGCTCAAAAATATAGAATGGGACAAAATTGTGAAATGAGCACCGCTAATTCATGTCAATATAATTTACTCTTAATTTTTTAATCCTATTTCACTATTTTGTCGATATTCTGAAACAGGGCTCCTACGAATCTATTTATTAATTCGACCAATTTTATAATTTCAGCCTTCGCCTCGACCCCTGCTTCAGTAGCAGATATACAAAAACCAAATTCCGAAGCCTCCATCGCACCAACTCAAGCTTCAACAATGGCAATAGTCAACGCTGCCATGTATCCGCCGACCCCAACTCCTATGAAGGGTAAGAATATTTTTAACCCGCCTACTTTTATCAGTGATAGCCATCTTCCTGCAACTGATATTTAAATTTGATACTCGGTGTTGGGGTGCCTTACAACTTCGAATTTAGCTCCGCGCTCCAGGGTTTTAATACTAAACAACGTTCACCTTCTATAGTCAATTTCGCTTTCATGTTATAATATCATTACAGATCCTGTCCAATCTTCGATTGAAGTCATGAGAGACCAGCACGCAAAGGACGGAACTAGAAAACCAGGTTTGAATCGATCCCGAAAATGGGTAGAGGGACTTTCCATCAGAAGCGGTACGTCTATGTTCCTTAGGCCGATACTATAATGCAAAATGGCGTATTTAGTAACACTAGCCACAGAGAATTGAGCCCATACACTCAAACTGACTATTTATTCCAGGTGTGCTGTTCTTCCACCCAGGAACCCTCGGACGTTCTCGTGGGAAACTCTAAGCCCGCTGCCGTGTTTCGTCTGCTACGAAATTTGTGTCACGGAATTCTGCTTACATCCAAGCACCTGAGACGTGTCAAATCGCAAGGACTTCAATCCTCCGGCCTGGAGAAACTAATTCAGGACAATCCCCTCAAGTCTCTAGAGCTGGTTTGGACCATATATAGTTGGAACATCGCATAGGGCTGGTAGTGCAGTAACCTTAGAAGGGGTACTTGTAAAGTCGGACCAGGTGGAGGAATAGTGTGAATATACAAAGGCCAGGATAAATCCCTCTAGTCGCATTTCTCTTCTCGAAGCAACACGACCTCCTCTAGCCTCGTGCCTAGTGTTTCCAAAGAAAGTTTTTCAAAACAATTTCAAAGTAGTGTAAATATACAACGTTTGAGTGAAATGGATAAAGTATCCCCAGAGAGGCGTGTCGTATATTCCAAGCGCATCGTGGATTCTGGGGAATATGTAACACTCTACAAAAGAAATACATTGTTCTATCCCGAAATTTCAACATCGATTCTACATGGGCTTTGCTTTGATCGACATTTGGAATCGAAGAGTTTTCGTTTTGATTAAATGCTACCTACAAAGACCGTTAAACGCTAAAATCCTTCCAAAACTTTGTGTTAGTTATAAATAACATTCTTTGCCGCATGCATTAAGACTGACGTAACGTGACAATCAGCAGTGGAAGATCCAATAAACAGATTTACCCCAGCCTCAATTCAATATAATTAATTTAATAAATTTACAATTTTATTTAATAAATAAAAGTTAAGATTTTACAAATGGATCTGGATTCTGGATGAAGTTAAAAATAGCATGAAAAAGTAAAAAATTAATTCGTTGTAAGTTACGACATGTATGATCTATTTTTATTGTATTTTTTTTTCAACTAGCACATGTTAATCTACCTTCCATGACCTACATTATGAACAGGGTGGCACAAAATGATGTCGCCCTTTACATTTCGTATAATACGATATCGTTCTCGGTCATGTGATACACGAAATTGAAGATAATTTCATTGCGGATCAAATTGCGGTGGAAAAATATTTAGCAATCGCTCGCGAGCGACCGCTGCATAGCGCTAGATAGAAAAAGAGGAAATCTCACTCTACCTCAAACCCGAAAGACTCCATTTCCCCCCGAGTGCAAAGCAAAGCTGCACTAAAGTTGGAATCACACAAATATAAAAGGTATAGTTTGAATCTAAGTAAAGATTAAATAACTCGTCACAAAAATGGCTGGGTTATTGGGTGACAGTGAGAAGAACCGGGGTTGTTGACAGAATCCGTGCTCTGGCATACTGTGACGCCAGGGATTCTGGTGACGAGCTCATAACGCAAAACTGTGTTGCAATTAAATTAAAGAATCATTAAGCTTGAATCTGAATCATTGTCCAATAGACGTTTTAGATGAAATAAAAATGATACTGAGTTATTCGACAGTCTGTTGCGATCACATTCTTCATGTTCACGTCGTTCTAGCAGGAGGAGGTCATACCGATTACGAGGTTTATTAAAAACGTCTTTTTTCCTCTATCTGGCTCTGTGCGGCGGTCGCTCTTGAGCGATTGCTAAATATTTTTCCACCATGAGATCTGTAATGAAATTGTCTTCAATTTGGTGTATGACATGACCGGGAACGATATCGTATTATATGAAATGCAAAGAGCGACAATCATTATGTGCCACCCTGTACACGCATTAGTCGAGCAACCGCACTCACTCAAACAAGAGTGAGTTCTTAAAAGAAAAGAGAGCACTTATTTCAAATTCGCTCGTTACAACGAGAAGTAGATGTACTCAGTGGATTAGATGAGAGATTCATGTCATTCAATGATTTCGCAAAGTCACGCCTTCATTAGAAATTGGACGTAGGTTCTGGAAATATGCTTCTCGGTCATGTTATACACCAAAAGGAATATAGTTTATAGTTTTCTAAGATTTTCCGTATTTGTAGAGATTTTGGACAAAATTGAATTTACCCGAACAAAATCTTTTCTATGTCCATAATGGTGAGCTTATGGAAGTTTCTCTTTTGTCTTCTTCCTGAGACATTCTTAGGTCAGGTAGCGGTATTCAAAGCATTCAACGATTCTGAAATATAGTTTGTCGAAATAATATCCTCGAAGGTACCATATCGAGAATAAACAAATTTTGCGGAATTTCGCAGATCTTCATTCACAAATTCTCCCATGTACTCCACAAGTCGTTGAGACCATTGCCTCGAATACTCGTTAAATCGTTAATCAAATTTTTTCTGATCACAAGAATCAAGAAGTAGCCTTAATGCCTTGGATAGTGTTTCCAAATCATCATCTCGTCCGCCATGCTTCTTGATCCACACCTCAACGTCGAAAAGAATATGATTGTGAGAAAATACGATAACTGAATCAGGATCTTCATTAGCTCAGTTGCAAAGCTATTCTGTCCCTTGTGTACACAACATTATGCGTGTTCTTTCTCAGCTTTAAGTTTCTCTCCAGCATTTTCCAAATACTTCGGTGAACAGCTTGATGTTTTTCATTATGCATCATAAATGCGACTGGAAGTACGGTTAAGCCTTGAAAATAAATGTACAAAGTTTTACAAATGTACAAATAAATAAATTACAAGAGTAGTAACATAGGATTCAGTAGATCGGACGTTGTGTGGTAGGACAACAACTCTCCAGTGGTTCTACTGACGTTGCTTTATTCTGGAATTTGTCGTACATAGGTAATTACAGCGGGATCCGCAAGTATATGCACTTCCTGAGGAAGAAGTCCAAGGTAGTGAAAAATGTCAATATATTATCTAGTCACTTAAGCTCATGTAGTATATACTGCAAATATCATCTCTACTTAGCCTTCCTTTCACATTTTCTTCGAATTTGAGATTAAGTGCTTGCTTGGTTTATCTGGCTGATACCACGTCTCCAATGGTTTCTATTTCGTAATGGTATTTACGAGCAGCTTCTCGAATATTCCGATCTTATACTGCTTTTGGGCGATCTTTATTCTTCAGAGTATCCGTCAAATCTTCCTTAACTTTAGGGGTGTTACTTCTCTCCGTGATTCTCAAACCGTGGAACCTGCCTCGAAGGTAATAAAAATTAAGGTCGACTTGTAGCTTGGACAACATACACATCTACCACGACAATGAAAAAAGGCAACACGCGTTCTAAAACCGAGACATCATCATGGGACCCAACTTTTAAGCTCTTCAGTAAAATAGTTGCCTCGTGTTTTGTTTAAGGTCTGCTCTTCGTGGTGAACCTTAGACGAATGATCGTCTGTCATATCGAGTGTCCGTCTAGCGTCCTGACCAGTGCCATTTATAAATTTCAAATTTCCATTGAATATAAGAACCAAAAAGACCTTCAAAAGCGTGAACCACAAACGGGGTTTACAGAGTTGTTCGAACCAGCACGAGAGTCATATAAAGGATAAAGGGCTTAGCATGAAAAATGCACCAGGACACGATCGGTCGAATGTCACAGTAAAATTCAAATATTTGTAACTCATCGGTTTAAAGCGTTAGACTCATCAAACTCAAACAGACAATAGGCTTACATAAGCTGCAACTGGTAATTAGTTCTTTAATTTTCTCCCTCTGATGCCATTTTACATCAATTTTACAAGCTCTTGTTGGCTCTACTATTGGCTCTACTATTAAGGATTTAGAATACCGAAATGACAAAAACTTTAGAATCATAGGATATTCCAGAGTATATCCATTTTACATGAAATTGATAAGAAACAGAATCCAAAAGAATTTAACGAGAATCTCAAGCTTTTTAGAGAATTTGTGTCGCGACCGTTTGTGCACCCAGATTACAACGGATAGATGATCGTGCCCAGCTGAAGGCGGACTATGTTACAGTATTTCTAACTCGACGCCGATTTTGTGCCATACCTCGTTCTTATTCTCATACAGTCCGCTCTGACTTGAGTCAACAGCTAAAAAGGGCAAGATTTAGGACTTATGATCCGTAAAATGTTCTGGCAAACGAGTGCTTAAGTATCTAAACGTATAATGTTCGCAATCCGTCGGTTTGGATCGGATCGGATCGGATCAGACACACGATCCGATTCGTTCAGATTCACGAGACTCGGATCAGATCTGATTTGCGCTCCGGTCTGAAAAATGAGACGGATTCGGAATAGAATCCGATTCGATCCGAGAAAATATTAAATTTTTAGAAATCTGCGTAAAAACCTTTGAATTTAATTGCTCAAATATTTAAGAAATTTCTACGTTTAGTTTTTATTGCTTGTAAGTACTTACTTATTTCCTTGTACTTTCCTCTACTCGCTTTACAAATTAATATTAACTTCTCAATATCAACTACATACTTACGCAAATGCATTATTAAAGTCAAACGATACAAATTATATAAAGATTATAATTTTTTTGAAATTACAGCGTTCAAAATTTTGTCCAACGCTATGCTTCTAACAAATCGTACGAACTATGCTTTACTGGAAAGTGCTTCTGAATGAAATTATGTGTCTACCACTTAGAAACACATGGTTTGAAATGGCTAGGTCAATATATAGTTAAATAGTATTTTTTCGTTTGATGGTGATGGTTAAGTTTAAATATGCGATATGTTATATTATAATAATAACATAGTATAATCATCTATAATATCATAATCATCCTGGATATTTATCATCAAAACACGGTTATCCAATTTCAAAACGGACCGACCTCACATGAAATGAATAAAACATCACATTTCCTGAAAATGTTTAATGGAAAAGTTAGCAGAGATAGGAAACACTTTCACATTCAATATTACATGTGCGAATTAATATTTAGGACCGAAATGTTAATTATTTATTTAAATATCAACTTACAATTTCAGAAAACTCAGCATGAACACCAGCTGCGGGACCTGCAATCTTTGCCATCCGAAAATCGTCTTTTTAGACTCGGTCGAATTCGACCTCGAGTATTGTGATGTGTCGGAATCTCAGTGGCCAAGTCTCTTTTACTCCTACTTTACTGGAGGGGCCGCCAATGGTGGATGGACATTAAACCATGAACCATAACGCAGACTGCACAACCTTCCGTTCGAGCTTCATCTTCACGCTTTTTCAAGTTTCGCAAGAGCATGAAAAATGTTGCTGCCATCTTAGTTGTGATGTCGAATTTGGGTTTTGATCGAAGTATATGTCAACATATCCAGCATACATGGTTTTTCCTTATTTTTCAATTTCAGTAACATTTAGTTAACAATTTGAAAAAAACGATAGATTTGACTTAGAATTCGAAATGCTGCTTGCTATCGGCACATGAAATGTAAGAGAGGACTCTAAATTACAATAGCAATGAACAACAAAGAATTGCAATCAAAATATCGAAAAGGCTTACGATATTATTTTGTTAAAAAAAACAATATGAAAAAACGATAAATATGAATGAGAATTCGAAATGCAACTACTAATCTTGCTATGTTATAAATTGCAGCTCCGCATCGTATGGTCTATATGGTGTGTATATGGTGTATACGATGCGGAGCTGCAATTTATTCCGTTCACTGGGGAAGTTTTAGAATATATAAAAATATATTTAGTTTTTAATTATTTCATCCTCTACAAACGAGGCATCGAAGATTGCGGCGCCATATTCGGAATTTATAACAGTAACGGCAACTGTAACCTTTGAAGTCTACCGGCTTTTATTCAATGCACAACTTTATCAAATTTCATAGAAGCAAGCAGGTCGGACGTGCCACAAGTTTCGCTACCGTGTCAGCAGTACCACACATTGTCGTTTGTAAGAAACAAGATTGAATTGAATCGAATTCTTGGCTCCATAAATGGCAAAAAAGTAGACAAACATAATTTCTCCAATACCAGATAAGCAAGAAAGAGGGCAAAACTAACACCATTTTTTTGCCAATTACACTCTTTTGTTTGATATGCATTTGATAGAAATATGATGGTGAGAATTTTTAAAAAATTGTATAGGAATAACAAAATACCGCACTTCAGAGATATTACGATAAGCATATAATTGTACGAAGAAAAAATGGTGCAACCCTTCCACAGATACTCGAGGAGAAGGGCAACAGGAGCGACGCATGCACAATGATAGGACCATATGGAAGCAGATGGAGGTAGGGCGTTGGTGCTTGAGTCCAGCACAACAGGAGCAAAGGATCTCACGCCAAGCACGTTGCCGGAAGGAAAACCGACTAGGAACCTGTTCTACATTTATCTTTTGATACTGTTTGTTCCGACTTTTGTAAAAATTCTTAAATCATTAAATAAAACATGGGGTTCATTCACGCTAAAATAGAAGAAAGATACGCAATTATACAGCGTCCTTATATTGTGGCTCACCGCGCCGGCTAACTAAAGTCTCTAAAAAAGATCAAAACTAATGTTCCAAGCAAAACAATTGTGTACTTGGATGAAACATAGATCGATCCGTTCTGCCGCTTTGTAAGACCTAAATCATTTGTGCTCATCCATTGCATTATTGCTAGCACGTGCCTGAATTGTGTTGTAATCTTAACACGCTGTTATAAATAAAGGCTGGAGACCAAAAGAATTTCCCGTCTTGTCTACTTAAAAGGATTTCGTCAACGCCAACACGAAGGTCGGCAGAGGACCTAGATAATTAGTGTTGGTAGAACCGTCATCAACGCAGGCATTATTGAAATCTTTAACCAAGGTGTACGCAATAAAAACGTATGCTGCTGGAACTGCCTTTCATCTGAACGTAGATGGAAATACCTTTACTACCAGGATGACAAAATTTATGGACTACTACGATGGGAAGGACTACTATTATGGAAAGGGATTAGTTGTGTTTGTAATGGACAATGTAGGGGTAGTAATAACTACTACTAGTAAATAAATATAAAATTTCCTCTTTTTCGGCGGGTCGTGGTTGGAACGAATCTGATATGATTTAAAATTATAATAAAAATCTTTATATTTTCTAATGTCTTGTCTCAATGCTCAGTGAACATCTAGTTTTAGTATACATGATTATAATTTTTTTGAATTTATCCAGTTCGCTTTTTTAATTTGGTTTACAGGTTCCGTATCAGTCTGTGGCTGACGTGCGTCGCGTGCGTGACACAAAGTAAGTGATTTAAGACTAGCTCGTTCAAAGACAAGCCGAAGGAGAAAATTTTAAGGACGTTATTTTAGCTCAATGTCGTAAGATTGGAATTAAGTACGTTGTTCACATTAGTAGCAATGAATTGAAGCTGAGTTTTGGCACTTTGTACAGTGGCTCTAATAATTTTATCGACAGTCACCAATATTGATTGAAGCTTATATGGTTTTACAATGTAAATTGTAATTTTATGTTAAAATATTGAGAATAAAATTTGGTACTGCAGTTTAAAATTGAACAGATGGCCGAAATTTCACTTTATGGACGGAAATGAAAAATGTAAAAGAGATGACGGTTTTTGGCGCATCTGTAGCTTTTTATTGACTGCACATTGCTCAAACTAGACCAAACTCAGGCAATGCGATCAAGATTGACTGTAAACTGACCGCTTAATTGAAATTGGCTGGAATCTGATTGTTTGGAAATATATATACTAAAGTTGAGTATTTGACTTCAACCGGACGCGAATTCCTTTCAGACAATTCTACAACAAATTAGCACATCAAACAATGTATTTGATCGGAGAACTTAAACTTGTACGCCTGGAATGACTTGATTTCGATTAGTGTAATTGAAAATAATTATCCAAACAGTTCAACGAGTATGAGTTGGCACAAGGATCAATCATAAAAAAAAAATAGGCAGAACTCAGAAAATGAAAGAATGTTACCGGTAAAAATTAAAGTTAAAGTGGAACTTCTAATCATAAATCCAGAATAGTTGCATAACTCCACTGTAACACGTACATATACGAAAGTTACTGAGGTTTTGAATAAAAAATGAACATCTTAGCGATGAAGGTCGATTACTTTTACAAAAATGTTTCGTTCAACAGTAACATTGTTGCATCTCCCTAGTTTTTTTTGAATGTTCCCTATGTCAAAAACTATCGCGAATTAATGTTCATGCTTCTGCTTGCCATTTTTCGAATCCTGCATTGCTGCTGAACAAGTTTTGGATATGATTGCCCTACTGCTCTCTTTCGTGTGGCTTATTGACTAGCAAAATACTGGACTGCAAATTGGAACTTCAGGTTTATGTATGTTCTGTCTGTTTAAGTATGAAAGCATTTGGGATGAATCGAATCAAAG
>JAQFYU010003272.1:0-10275 GCA_034694905.1 Ceratophysella granulata | reverse complement strand
TAGAAGCTAGTGTTGTAATATTGTGTTCTAAAGCATGCAATTTTAAACAAACGCTATTTTTTATTCTTGTTTCGATACATGTTAAAGCGAAAGGATTATTGAAAAAGCATGAAATCGAAGCGTCCATCGAAAATCCGCAACTGCTCTCCTGGAGACAAATTGCATGTGTCATTCTGTGTTATTCTTATCTCTATACTTACACTAACACTCCCTACACTTTGGCGCTTGCTAAGCTCACTTCTGTTATCTCTGTGCTATTTGTAGCCAATGATGTATCTGCTGCTAATTTGTTACATCTTTCCGAGATGCATAGCAGCGTAGGCTGAGTTCCGAGTTGACAGATGATCCTATCCTTCCATATTTCATACGTCTTCAAGTTCAGGCAATGTTCATTCATTCCGGTCACATGCCATGGCGCCTCACGACGTTCGGCATTAATTATCATTTCCCTTTCTTCTTCCGTTTTCAGATGGACTCTAACCTTACCCACCTTCACGCTCAACAATATCCGGTTGCTTCTATTCCGAGATTGTGACCGAAGAGGACGGAAATGCCTCTATGACTCCCATCATGTGATTCGAGATAAGAATGGAAAATTCTCCTATATTCCTACCGGAAGTGGATCTGAAATGAAGAACCTCTCCGAATACATCTTTGGTTGCGTTCCACTCACGAGTAATTGTGGAACGAAGAGATTTCATAAATACGAGGGAAAGTACATTTGGAGTCAAGTTTTCAGTCCGAAGAAACGGAATGGGACTGATTGCAAGAGTGTTGGATCCAGCCCTTGCAAATTAAAATTATTAGCGTGTGCCGGTAAGCCAATCAAAAGTTAGAAGCTTCGTGCTTCGTGCAAAGAGCAAATATTCCATTACGTTAGATTACATGGGACTTGTGGCTGTGGCAGCTTCTGATGGACAAATGCTAACACTATAACACTTCATGTTCCAATGGCTGTATGTAACAACTGTACAAGTAGGCCCATAATTAACAGAGGAAACCATTTCAGTTTCAACTGTGTTGTGTTCAGTTCAGGGTACAAAGTAGAATCTAGATAATCGTTAGGACTGGACGCGTTGTCTATTTAGCTAGCTCATCATATGACTTCACTTGTTTCTCGTCTCGTGACTCGTGATACACGCTATTAGTTTAGCTTTAAGTGCTTAGTACTATGTACTTTACTCCGTTTCTGGTTGTTGGTTTATGGGAGGGTATGCCGTGGAACGAATGTAACGATAGTGAAGAGACATGAACCTAGGTTAAATCTTTTATCTACTCATTCACCTCTATAAGCAGGTATATGTAGGAAGATATTATAACGTAGCACGTAGCTCAGAGTCAGCTGAAGTCCTTGCGAATTTTAATGCGGTTGACCATGTGGATTTGATGCCAGTCACATGAGTTGGTTCTATAGTAGAATAATTAGCTTCAATTCCTGGTATTACTTACTATGAATAATTCGGGAGCGGTTATCTTGAGTAATTGGAATTCCCGAGTTCGCTGGCTTTTAAATAGCATACATATTTAGCTTACAACGTTACGTCGCACGTCACGTCGTACCCTTCATACCTAGTACCCAGACAATGGATAGAAAGAGGAACTCGAAGAATTAAAGTGTTGCGTAATTGTATTTATGACTAAAAGTTGCTTTGTACAGTGCAACATGTAACAAGCGCTTTGTGTAATGTGAAACCAAACTACCGCGTGACTTCTAGATTGTTTCTATGTGAAATGTGAACCCGTGACACGCCTGATTTCTTCATGAATCTGTAATACTTGAACTATGTATTATTGTGCCATTATGACTTATCTGAAACGTTTCCTCTTCACAGGTAAACTGACCACCTCATCAACTCCAAATCACGCGGATCAGGATCAAGTGGATGCTGGTTGCCCAAGTCCAAGTTCAACCTTCATGAAGAATACTGGAACTGCGAATTCCTTGCCAAATATTGCATCCGGAAATTCTCCAATGGGCAAATGTTTATCTCTCCCTTCCAAACTTTATGATTCGAATCAGAAAACCCTCCTTGGCCTTGGAATTATGCTCGAGTCCAGTCCAGAAAATAAGGAAACCCTGGGACCATATCTACTCTCAATTTCAAAATCTTTAGAAGAATGTTCCACCTGGTTCTCCCTAATTGCTTCTCAAGCCTACTGTAGCCCAAACACATTTGTTCAAACTCTGTACGACTTTAGTCTGGAGATCAAGAAGGTTCTTCACTCTAGATTAGTCTCACCGCTCGTCTCTTCCATCAGCTTAGTTCCTAGCTGGAAAACCCTGCCCACCCTCACTGCTGAGCTCATCCATTTAATATTACAGTGCGATGAGCTCTCGTGCAAGTCGAGTGATAGGACGAAAATTGTACTTGTTGGAAGTTCACGTAGGTCAGGAGAGGTCAAAGGCCTCCTCTATCTCTTCAAGCTCCTTTTGCTCAAGTGTAATACTGAGACGGATGTTGGGATTGATGCCACCACGTTCTGTGTCAACCTCCCTTCCACAAAAACCCTAGTCTCTCAAACCCACGCTCAACTGCCGTCGTTGCCCACGCTCTCCTGTATGGACACATCATCTTCCTGTGGTTCCATGTCCATGACCTCATCCGCTTCCGTCTCACCTCCAAATGCACTCATTCAACAAGCTAGCTTCCAAGTTCATCAGCCCAAACTGGAAGAAGAGCGTCTTCAGAAGAGAGAATATGACTCTGGAATTGAGCTCGAACTGGACAATTCCAGCAACCTCTCCATTATGTCCATGCGAAGATCCATTAGTCAAAAGTTTGATGGAGATCGAGACAGTGGGAACAGTAGCAGTGGTTGTGGAAGCAGTTCAGATGAGCGAGGACGACGTTCAAGAAGAGGCAGTCTTCTTCCTCATCAGTACAGCCATGAATTCGAAGAAGTGAGCTTTCATCTGGGTGACTTAGGAATTGACTCGGACCAATCCATCAATACACTGGCTCTAAGTGAACCTAACCTTGACAAACTAAGAATATACCATGGAGGTCTCTCCCGAATTGAACCTGTGGAACACAATGCTAAAATTGAGAAACTTTCCCTGGACCCAATTGAAGTTAAATTGAATTTTGGAAATGAACCCATCGGTTCGTACCATGGAGCTTCCAGCCCCCCAGCAGGTCCCCACCGAAGTATTACTGCCTACTGTCCGTACTGTGATTCAATTGGAATTGTGGACAAGTTCTCTCCGCTCTACTACATTCAGTGGATCAGGGGAGCAGCGGACGTGACTGAGGAGAGTTTTAATTTAATGAAAACATTCTCCACCTCTCGATTCATTCTTGTCAATTTGGACAAGAGTTATATTCGGACAGTTAACTTTGAGTCAGGTGATAAGATGAATATGACTGGAACCAAGACTCCTATTCCAACAAGTAGTCCTAGTACTAGCCTCATGAATAATCTTCTGCACAATCTACACATCCTGTCGAGAGAGTGTCGAGAGACTGAAATAGAGCACTTTCTTCAAATTCAACTGGAATTTATCAAGAAAATTGCCTATGACTTTGGGAAGAGTTGGACAAACCCTTCCGTTGATGAAGATATTGTTAAGAAAAAATATTCGTACTTGAATTTGAGTGAACAAGATTTTGCGCTAATTGAGTCATTAGCCAAAATGAGATTTCCTAGCCTGTCAATGAACAATTAATTCTGTTGTTTTTACATTTCAAGTTTTATACATATTATATTATACAGATTGTACTTTTCTCGATACAAGTGGATCCATTCTAAAATCCACACAAATATACTTTCCTCGTATTTTTTGAACTCTGGAACATAATAAAAAGCAATGTGATACGAAAGAATTGACTGTGGCGCATTTTGCAACTGCTCAAATTATTTGTATTTAAAATTGTACAACGTTCGCCATAAGCGCCATTTAAAGAGAACATTCAAGCTCCTGTTTTATTTGTATTACGACAAAAAACATGACAATCTTTTTTTTCTGCCTGCATGATCTCCATAAACTAATACAATATTTTTTAAAAATCGTAGTGCTTTATAATTTATTAGGTACCTACCTACACTTACATATCTTAAAGATGCTCGTTATTTCCATTTAAATTATTTTTAGTCCTGATTTGCCACATCCTCTCCTTTAGGATTTAGATTCATTTTTTTGAGTATCACTTAAAGTAAGGTGAATAAATGAAGACACGAGACTTAGAGTTTTGGTGGTCACACAAAAAACACTGGTATATAATGTAATTTTAAGTATTAGCAGTACCATTGTATTTCTGTCTGACGTAATATCCGTTAATTATACATACAGAAGGAGCCTTTTGTTTTTACTGGATCACGAGAATTTAGCACGCTGAGCCGAATTTGGAATTTAGAATCAGAAAAGGAGTAAATGAATGATAGTAATTGGTAAATTATGTGTAGTAGACGAAATTGTCGTTTCTTCCTTAAGACCTGGGTTGATGTTCACATTGCATACTTCCTAGTCCATTCTCTTGCCAGCTCGTTGTACTTGTCCCGATCCGTCTTGTATATTCGTGCTATTTCTGGAACCAATGGGTCATCTGGATTTGGGTCACACAGTAGTGAACAAATCGAGAGCAGGACTAGAAATCACAAGTCAGAACCAATTAAAATTCATAAATTCAATTTGAACTGACCCATAGACTAGAGCTATAGGTCTGTGTTTTTTGTTTTTCACAGTACCTATTCGTACAGACGAAACCCGACTGTTTGACCGAAGCTAGGACCCTTGTTGCCCGGCAAGGGAAATATAATATTGAATCCGTTCGGATTTTGAGAGAAAATGGGCGCCAAGTGTTGACCTCTGAAGTGAAATGCCTGATCTGATACCGAACCGAGCAATGAACCGAAAGTCCAATCTTGTCGCGCTGGATAAATACCCGCATCCAGTTTACTTACGTACTTAATTGTGTTGTGCTAACGCACTAGCATTGGCATACCAGTAGTGTGTCAGCATCATGTGCTAGGGCAAGGTATTTGCAGTTGCCTCAACTTCTCAGTAGATTAATTGAATTATTTTGTGATGATAAACAGCCAAATTGCCAGCAACGTTGCATTATTTTCCTTTCGACTCATTTGAACAAAAGTACGCCTCACGTTGTTTTAAAGTTGAACAAATATGCTAACTATGTAGGTAGATATGTATCTGTGAGCCATGAGTCATCCGATTAGAACTTAGCACCCACGAAATATCAAGCTCAGCATTTTGGCATCAAACTCGTGTTTATACAACACTTCAGTTGCCGGGTACCGGGTTCAGTATTGGAATGTATAGCGCTACAGCTTTTTTGTCAACTACAATTAATTGTATTGTAGTTATGATTATTCAGCATTAAGTACCTGTTTATTGCGCATTATGCTCCTCACATAAAACATAAAACGGCATAATTCGGTTTCAGTGTATAACGCCATTTACAAACACAGAACTCTCAATTAGGATACAAATTCCTACATCGGAAAGAAGGTATTCTGTATTCTGCATTCTGCATCCCCCTTAATTCACTAGAGCTTAAAAAAGGCACAAAACTCAGCCGAGCGTTGAACGAACTCAAAACGAGTCATGAGTTTGGACTTCTTGGATGGAAGCCAATAATGAAGGCTTGCAAAAATGCACGCCGTTTAGAGGAAAGGATGTTGTCAAATCCCTGTTTGCCGAAATAGCGCCTGTCGCAATTTGCAATTATAGGTTCAGTTCAATGAATCCATTGCTTTTGTTTGAATAGTTGTATATTACCTTTGGATATAGTAAGAGCGGGCGACCACTGTGAGCGTAGAATGTCGAGACAAATGGATCCGTTCGAATTGATGTTTGGGTGATAGATCCGTGTAGTAAATGACACTTTGGGCGGTTTAAATGGATAGTCCGTCGGAAAGTGAATCGACAAGAAGAATACACCGCCTTGATAGGGACTGTCCGGCTAAAATAAAATAAAATCATTTTTTAGCAGTGCATACACACAAACGATGCGTGCACACGAACACTTTATTACATTACAACGCTCCACTCTCCACGAATCATTTCCATTTCCGCTATTTATATAGACTAATTTGCAATAACCTTAGCTTAACAGTGCAATTCTGATTAAATTATATTCACCCGATGGAAACACTGAATAGTGCTATAAATAGACGATAGAAGTCAATCATCAAACCCAAGTCAAATCAGTTTCCTCAAAACCTCCACCAAGTCACAAAGAACTCGAGGCCAAAACCTACAAAGTGGTAGAGACTGCAGACTGCATTCCATACAGTAAATCGGTCTCGTCAATATCTGCATGTAAATACAATATCAACTGCGTCTGGATGTTCGTTCTATGTAGCATTCCTGGTATTGCTCTGAGTAAATCGAAATCATCAAATTATGTGTCACATCACTGGAGACGAGACATCAGTTGTAAACATAAAGTTCCCACCTGCCTGGTTTGCGGTATGCTTACCTGCATACTAATGCCGTATATACAAAAAATTGTTCCAGAAGGAAGTAGCTTACAATATGATTCTCTCATCATCATCAGCCTCAACTAAACTCTCGGCTCAAATCGCATCAACAACAGCATCACAACCACAACAGCCCCTCAAGCTTCTGCTCAGCCCGATCATTTATCTCGTCGACTAACGATTAACGACGTGACGCTATGCTGGCTACTATGTATTATGTCGCACCGTACTGAATAATAATAACACGCCGTGGAATTACACCGGATTTGGATAATGGTTCAGTTGATTTCCGAAGCTATTCGTCTTGTCTGGCACGAAGGAAAAATAATTATTTTATTACAGAATCGCTAATAGTACGTGGAAGCAATTAATGGAAAGTTTGAATAATGATCGATATTCAGGACACTATTACTGTTGAAAATTTGAAATGAATCCACGTAGATACTTTAGCAGGCCTAGCCGTCTACCGACTTACTAGACGTCATGACATGACATTGGATGAATTGAATACATTTCTGAGTTTGAGGTGCATCTAACAATATCAAGGCGATGATTAGTTGGTAAAATGAAATCGAAGAACCCAATGCCAATGTCACACTAGCGAATAGTAAACAAAAACTTAATGGGCGTCATTATAAAACTTGTCCCCTCCTGATGCACTGCATGGACTCCACATCTCGCGGTTCACACTACTCAAAACCTATGATATGACCTATACAAAACATACGAGATTCATAGGATAGTGTGTGCTTTTTATTCCCTTCCCTATTGTACCTACATGTAGACAACCAGCAACCTATCTTCTCTCACTTAACTTACTACAAAGTAATTGTTATTACATACCGACTAGCTTCTACTCGTGCAGTAGCTTGGCTAGCGTACGACGTATGAGATATGACGTAATAGTAATAATGTTGATATAGTTCAGATTTGAGACCTCTAAAATCTAAAACCCTACCCAACGCTGCGCCTGTTTATGAGTCATGCAAATAAGGTGCTGTGCTGCTGTGCTTGTAGTATTTATTTCTTACGTTACGAAGTGTAAAACGTGAAATCCAAGCTCATCAACTCTTTGGATTTCATTATACATAGCTATGCACTTGCACTAGTAGCAGTAAAGTAAGTCAGCGAGAATGAAAACGCGATTATTCGAGATTGGCTTGCAGAACGGATCTCAATGAATTCATTTCATTGAACCATACAAGCTCAATGCCAATGTCAATACCACAGAACACGGAATACACCACAAGCTTTTTACAAGCCTAGCTCGCTTTAGCTTGCCGATCGTATTTTTGTCTTAATTCATTGCTAGAGGAAAGTGAAGGCGTGTCCAATGCAAGAAGAGTGTGACATAAGATAGGTGAATAACTTACCGGTCCCATGATTGTGGCTTGCCAATGGAAAACTGAAATAGAACACAAACAAACCATGGATCAAGATCTCACAAGCTAATATTCAAGTACTAATCCGAATGGACTTATGATAACATAAAGCTAGAGCTTTCTCAGCCCTCAATCATTGCTCTGAATGATTCAGGGGGCCAATTTCTTAAATCATTGCTGTTTTATCTAAACAGCTTAGAGAGCAAGGAATAGAATCATCACTGAAAGCGTTTGCGATGATTGATGTAGGATTTGATATCCGAGGCAAGACTTCAAACACATACACAATAGCATACGAGTTTTGGTAATTTAATTTAAACTTACGGTCATCGCCTACGGGTCCAGCTGAGCACTGAGCGGGAGGGTCACGACCCAAGTCTTGCAGCTCCTGGTAGAGTACCAACAGAACAACAACAAATTATCATTACTGGTAATCGCGTCTGGCGCACCGCACTATCCCTATCTGGACAAGTCAAATACTACGGACGGACGGGGACGGACCATTACTAATCCTAAATTCTTTAAAATTTAAAACCCCTCCCACTTCCTCCCCTGAGCGCATTGAACATACGGTTCGCTTTAGCTTTATGAATTATTCAAACTGCGTTCTTCGAGAAAGTTCTTTTCCCTTTCTTCGCTAAAAGCAACAACTCTCACACTGAAACTGTATCTAAACCGCTCGCCTGAATCTTAACTGTCACGCTTAAAGTGGGCATACTTGGATGTGGATGTTCAGGCAGGATAGGGTTTTAATATCGAAATTGAGACGAACACAAAAACAAAGAAGGCGACAGATTGTCAGTGCGGCTGAATGGTGAAAGGCCATTGTTTTGACCTTTCACTCCGAATTGAATGAAGTAAAGTGTATTGTGATTTTGTATTGTGTATATTGTATACGAGAACGAGATCATAAAACAGACAAAAACATATACATGCAGCGAGCACATGTCCGGACCCTAACAAATACAACATCAGAACGTCCATTCACTACCTCATGGACGAGTACTCAGCTGATAACTTATTGGTGACTCATCGCTTAGTAATCGCGACATATCTGATTTATTACGGATTAATAACTTTCTGCGCTTGTGAGTTTCGCACTGTGCTATGTTCAAACTTGCAAACTGACAAATATTTGAGGAACCACTTTCAAAATCACAAAGTTGGAAACACAACAACGCCCTCTTTCTTCGCCCGACGCATTAAACATCTAAAATCTAGAAAATTAGAATTAACAAACAGGGAAATCATCAAACAAAGCTCTTCTCTCATTCCATTTGACTGGCCGGATGTACCTTTGACCTTATACTTGAAAATATCCCATATGCGCCACGGCAAGAACGGCGCAACACAAAGTGCGACGTAAGTACACAACAAACCCCACCTTCATCTGACCCCCATCAGCCCCAGCGCTTCGAGCAGCAAACCTTCACACAACCTTTCATAAATCATGAATAATTTTGAGTATTGATGTTACTTACTTTATTGATTCTTTTCAAAGCCATACTGGGATTGTTCTATATCGTATTCTGGTTGTTTTTTGGACTCGACGTCGAGTTGACTGGCAACTGGCACTATAGGGTTTCTGAATTCAGGGTCTCTAGGAAGTTAGTTGACCCGTTAGGCTGCTCGCTCTACGTTCGGTCGACTGGGAAGGGAAGGTGACTGGATGTTGTGCTTGTCTGGGTCCTAAGGTGACACTCCGTTCCTATGTCCTCTTCTGAATTTCAATTTGGATTCGTGACCAAAATGGAGTGATGCTTTTTCTTTCTCCTTCCTCTCCACCTATATAAAGGCAAAAGTGAACGAGTAGTCAACGAGTGAGACGACGGAGACTGAACCCAGACCCGAGCCGCAAAGCTTCCTAGCACCTAGCACACAGGACACACACACACACACACACAAGGCAAAAGGCAGGCAGCAGGATGAGACGTTGAAATAAAGAAAAAATAGCCAAAAGCGGAGGAATACGTCAGGGCACTCTGAATCACGTGTGCCTGACGTAAGCTCGACCGCCACGTACAACTTACGCTCAGATTCGTCATCAACTAATAAGCCTCGCCTTAGCTAGCTTCCCACTTACCGCATTGCAATGAGGGAAAATACATGTTTGCATATTATGAAATATAAGGCAAGTGTTCTTGGTCTGAGATAAATGATGTCAGACCGTGCCCGATTAGGGTGATGGACAATAGATACGTGACATACGGAAGTGGACACGAAAATCTTTATGTAGATTTCAAAATCGGAGATCAAATGTTTATTCAGGGCATTTTGAAGGTTCCAAAGGATCCGGGAAGGACGTTGGACGACTTGAAAGATCATTCTGGAATAAGGAAGCTTTGATGTTCTGGACTTGTTGAGACGGTTTTGGGAATAGATGGGAATGGACTCGTTTTGGCGCAGGACAAAGGCGATATTGGGCTAGGGAATAGGCACGAAATACGAATGG
>JAQFYU010003271.1:0-10276 GCA_034694905.1 Ceratophysella granulata | reverse complement strand
ATCATTTGCCGTTATTCCAAGAAATGTTTCAATGTATTTTAGGAACCTTCATCCTATCAAGTTTACTAAAAATTTAAGTGCATATGGAATCATTTAGAATCAGCACTATCGGCATAAATGTGTTTGGTAAAATTTCATGAGGAGTTTGTCGAAATTACACAAATACGAAAATGCGAAAGCAATGATTGCATGCATTCCAAAAGTTTTAACTTTTAGCATTAATCGTACTCCTTTTTTTTTGTGTGTTTTGCAATAGTAAGCACCATTTCCCTTTTTTGGCTAGAATTGGATCAAAAGCGTGT
Source organism: Ceratophysella granulata (assembly GCA_034694905.1). Lineage (NCBI taxonomy): Eukaryota > Metazoa > Arthropoda > Collembola > Poduromorpha > Hypogastruridae > Ceratophysella > Ceratophysella granulata. The sequence continues at coordinate 9,974 of JAQFYU010003271.1, read as the reverse complement.
TTTTGTTCCAATTTGGCTAAGAAGCAAATAATATTCTGGACTGGTCAGTGCTTTTACCCAATCGCTGGAACTAGGCTTCACAAAAACATCAAGCTAAGCGTCAATCACCTGATTTGACTATCAATCCCAAATATTTAGTGAAAATCTTGTCACAAATTGGAATATGAAAAGTCCATATATAAAAATACGGAATATGACGAAATACGGGTTAATGGATGATGACTATGTTTCATTGAGACCATATGCATGCATACGTTTTGAATGACTAAGAGGAATCTAGGTTCAGATTGGAACAATGAGCGTGATGGTAATTTGACGGGCAATAATGGGGTTTGGAGATTGGGGAAGGTGTGCGCCGGAATGAGCCCACGAAGACCTCCCCGTCCAATGAGCATGGGCTGGGAAGGCTCAGTTTGGCCACGTGGAACGGAGCTTTTTCGGGGTTGTAGCCAAGCACATAGCCTGGCCTCAAACTCTTCCCAAAAGAAGAACTCCCCGTGTACCCTTCTGAAACCCGGACGCCTCTGAGCTCTTCGTCTGAACGGATTGGGTATAAAGGAAAGGGTCTGATCCGAATTACCCTCTACTTGGTTTTTGCAGTTCTGGACTCATGTGTGGCTCCTGTTCAGTTGTCACCAGCTGGGACAGACGGATGAAGACCGGTCGGACTCTGCAGCCTCCGTCATGCTCCCCAATGTCCTCGGACCCTCACCACTCTACAATTCCGTGTTGAGGAATCTGTCCGAGACAGGAGGTCAACAGTACTTTCAGCAAGGGAACAACGGTGGGCCAGGCGGATTCGGCAGTTTCTTCATGGACAATTTACTTCGTGGTAGTGGTCGGGAACATGGCATGAATCTGATTGCCCTTCCTTGTTCACTTAAGACTGAACCAGCCATGATCTCACCCGCCAGTCACACTACAGACAGCTCGTCTCCGCTACTTCCTGGAACATCGCCATTGACGCCCTCGACAAGCCCTTTGGGATCAGGTGGGAATGATCAGCTTGTTTTGGGATTATTTATTTGCTCAGAAATGGAATTTACATAGTGTAGAACTTTGGGTATGAATTTCTGAGATACTTACAGGGTGGATTCCAAAAATTGTCCCAATAATTTAAAAAATTCATTCAGTGTTTAATAATTCAATTAATCGAGAATATATTGCCCTAGATGCAATACATGTTTAATTTTTATGTTTTACAAAAACAAATGAGGACAAATTGGGTAAACTAAAAATTTTGAGACCATAATAACCTATGAAAATGTTCAAATTTAAACCATTATAAAAAATTCTATTGTTCCAACTCGTTTGGAGTGACCTCAAGACATGGCTAACAAAATCAGAACTTAGAATTGTAAATTATTTTAAAAAAATTGTAGGAATGCCAGGAAACAGCGACTACACTACTGTTCTACATATGATTCAATTGTAAATTGTAAAATAGCTTTCAATCAATTTAAAACATCAAAATATTTCGATAAAAGTAATTTTCATTTCAATTAGTCGACATTTCCTGATGCAGGCAAATTTTTTCATGCCATAGGTCGAACTGCAGATCTAATAAAATGATCCCAACAATTATACCGTAGAATTCAAACATAAGCCGGCATTTCAACACGTTCATCTTTAATTTCAGATAACGGGACAACATCTCTCACAGTCGGAATCACAGCTTCCTACACATTTGAAGAAGAACGTCGGAGCCGATCACGAGAAAACAAGGGTTTCCTCTTTGGTAGTCATGGAAACAGTTACATTGGGGTGAGTGGGACGGGGTCCATGTTCCCCGCCCATCACTGTGCTTGTGGGAGCATTAGTTCGGGCAGTGGTGGGGAGTGTTGTTCACGACAGGGTTCGGGCACAGAGTGCTGTGTAGAACGGGACTGTGGTAGTAGTGGTTCCGGGTCCTGTGGACGCCGGACTGGGAAGAACTCAGGTCCGTCTGAGACCAAAAACAATAAGTGTGAGGACATGAGCAATAACAATAATAACAATATTCCTCCTCCGCGGAAGCCGGTGCTCAAGTTTAGCGTGAGTGCCATTCTTGGAGGAGATGACTATAAAAGTGACAAGAATGGACCTGATTCCAGTCCCGTCTTCAATGGAAGTAAGCCAAACCTTAAAAACATGTCCCTGGCAGCTTCACACCAAAAGGGTAAACTTCAGAATGTTCTTCTACCCAATTTGTAACTCAGATTTTGTGTCAAAAATCCAAAAAAATTGCTCTGCATTTAACAAAGCATCCGAATTTTTGGAATGACGATGCATGCAATTGAAAATATCGGGTGACCGTTAGGTTTCACTTACTAAATTCGAATTTTAGAATGACCTTCGCCCAGGAATGTTGAGCTTAACAAATTAGAAGTGCTTTTCCTTTTAAAACGTACAGATAAACGAAGCATTCAATCCATGTGACCCTTCCGGTCAACAGAAAGGCCGTTCCTTCCATGTGCTAGACCTTTGGTCCATTAGCTTTCTCCTGGAAGTAGTTCCGAGTCCACACGTCCATTACATATGATGACTAGCCCCACTCAAGAAAAGTCCCACTAGTGTTATGATTTGATACTCACTTTCCCCCGTCACGTAACGAAGAGGCATTATGATTTCAGATTCGAGATTAGACGTTTTTCCAGCTTGTCCCGATCCTCCGTTTGTTTGTCCATGAGCTCATAAATCAGGAAGGCGATGTTTTGTTCTGCAAAATCTGTATCTCTCTGTAAACTGCTAATAACGCCTGAATTAGAAAAAGTTGAGACTTGTGCTGCCACTTGAGAGCAGATCCCTATAAATCACGAATCAAGGGTTGAATAGATAACCAGGCACTGTCGTCCCAGGCAAACAAATAGAAGGGAATGAATGCAAATGCAGTGTTGAAGAAATGTGGGCTCTAATATATCACTCGTTCACATACGCTCCAGTAGGTTCGGATCAGATTCTAAATTACTTAGTGGAGGGTAAAAATGGAGATAAATCAGCTAATAGGGTGGAATTAGGAATTACTGGGTCATTATTTACCATATCCCAAAAAGTAAACATTTCTGGTTTGAGATGAGAGGTAAAATGCTCAGGAATCACGTTCAATTTTTAAATTAAAAGATTTACATTTATCTCGGATGACCAAAAAAAAAAGCGGCTGATAAAATTATAATTTGGTTAAGCGGAGAATTGAATGTTTTAGCGGATCTTTTAGGTAAAACCTAACCTAACATGAAAATAGTGTACTTAACTTCTCCGGGCTAAGGGTCCGTACGTTCGCTGTTTCAGATCCGTGGTTTTTGAGTTGCGATTTTTGGACTTACGGTTTTTGTGTCTAAATTTTTTGGATTTGCGGTTTTTGGAGTGGCGGTTTTTGGCTTTGCGGTTATTGAATGGATTTTGGCTTTCTCCGAATGGGAAAAAAATAATTTCTTGGGTAGGCTCTATTTATTTTATCCGTTAACTGTTTTTTTTTGGTCAGCCGGTTTTTTATTAAACCATATTAAAATAGGGTGACGCTAGCAATGTATCGAGTTCTGTCAAATTATGTGGATTCTTTTATTGCCGCGTTTTTAAAATAATTATTGTTTTTAACATTTAACGCTATTCATCCAAAAATGCAGCATTTATTTCCCTAAAATTGCCGGAATACAGGTTAACTGATTCTTCCATTTGATATTCAATTTCCCGGCTATCAAAAATAATTCGGCTTATTTCCGCCTGGACAAGAAGCTGAGTTTCTGAATGAGTGTGTAAAATAAGATTGTATTCACGTAGGTAGTATCGTAAAGAGGTACAGGGTTATGAAAATCAAAAATAAATATTTTTACAATTCCTCTTAATCCGAAACTCATTGAGGAACATGATTCGTTTACTTTGTGTACACTGCTTTTCCCATTGAAAGAATGAATGGGATCGGACTTTTGGATTTTTAAAGTGTTGCAGGAACAAATTGGTTGGAGAGATGGATGGACAAGGAACAGCATGTGGTTGACGTTGATCAGAAAGAACAACACGGAGGGTTCTCAGAGAAAGAAAGGCAGGAGGATTTGATTCTAAGTTCCATTTAGGCTTCCGTCAATAAAGTGACCGAGAATAAATAAATAGGACGGATTCAAAATTCAAGTACTATGAACTGTTCAAAAAAAACTTTTATCCAAATAATATTAGTTTGAAGAGCTTGAATTAAAAAAAGGCTCTCGTTGGGTACGCTAAGCGGACATTTGAGTCACAGATCCATCAACTGTTGACATAACATACAATTATGTGGAGAGCAGGAGAGTGACGTGATGAGCCACAAACTATTCTGGGCTAATCGTAATCATCTTAATTGTAAGCATAACAGTGGGTGTTCGTGGCTATGGGGTAATGGGCCACTAAAGGTTAGGCTTTAGTTCTAAAGAATGGGCGATATTTAGGTCCTGCTATCAGAATTTCATGATTCCAATAATATGGTTGATAATTTGTAAAATATGCATGCCTGTCGAGAAATAATTCAAAACCATTTTACTTAAATTGTTAGAAAAAAATCTAAAACAGATATTCGTTCCATAAACACGTCTATAACGAAATTTAAACCAGGCATAAAATAGATGATTGGAGTTAAATTTCCTTAGTCGGTGATGCAAGGTTCAATTAATTTTTAAAAAATAGATGCCATAAATGGTCAATTTATTTATACTATAGCTATGATATCATAACGGTCCGCCGAAAAATTAAAAATTTTACGAGATATCTATTTTAAATGACGTTTTTTCGATTTAAATGGGTATCATTTAGTCTCACCGAAAATGAATGCGCTTCTTGCAAAATTAATTAGACTGACCATAACTGACGATACTTCACCGTCAAATATTCTGGTTCACCGCTTCTCCGCATATTCCACGCTTACGAGTATACGTATACAAGCTGACCCATTTGTCAGTGATATTATCACTGATCTGTACCAGTTTTGGAATTTGTAAAAAGAACCCGTAATTAATCGGACTACAATCGGAAGATTAGAGAGTATTCTCATCTCTGCTACACCTCATCGCTATTTCTTGAGGCGCGTTATATTATGAAATTAAAATATATTCATTTCAATAGCCCATTTAGCATTGTACTTATGTTGCCATGACAGTCGAGCCATTGCTATTTGTAACGAATCTGAGCATCATCATCAAGATTTTTCATCTTTGGAATCCAGAATTAGAATATATTGAATTGCGTAGGATTACTTTGCTAGGGCATTGGTCACTGGCAGCCGTGTTGACAAAAGTTGTTGTGTGACAGACAGAATATAGAATACAGAATACAGCTGTACACACAGCTTATCGTGATTATGAATAGAGATATATGGAGTTTCATAGGTTGTAATTTTCTGTAGAAATCCGATTTGGAAACACCTAGTCTAACCTAACCTAGCGTAACTCAACCGCAAAATTTACAAACAACTTCAATGGTCAACCTAACCTAACGGGTTTGATGGTTGGGCATTTTGCAATGAAAGTAAGTAATTTTGGGGTGAAACCAAATTATAGTGAAATAGAATTATTTGGCGGTCAGAAACAAATATATTTTCGGTAAGATTAATTATAGTTCCACCGAAAAAATATTTTTATTTATACTTACGTACAGATAATTTATACTCGGAAAACTTTTTTAAAAAATCCCAACCTGCTAATAGCCGAACCTTGATTATGTAAACGTCTCGATTTGTTGAGCTTGCTGAGTATACAAAAGGTAATTTTGTTAATCCAGGTTTTGTTACACCAGCCTCCTTCCTGTCAAACTACGGGCTGAATCGTGGCGGGGGTCAAGTGATTGCTAAGCCGATTCCGAGACCGGCCATTTCGTCTGCAGGCCCATCCGGAGTCTTTGATCCACATCTCCATGCCCTTCTCTCCTGTCGACACCCCGCATTTCTCTCGGGTAAGAAAATCCAGCTTTCTTTGAGCATCTCACACTTTCCTCAACACGCCGAGTCTCTTTCATTAATCCCAAACTAAGTTTGGGTTACGACCAGACCTCTTGATTATTTTTATGCTAGAACCTCAAATTTCCGCCTGGATTTACCGCTCCTTTGATCCGATTTATGACACCAATCAAGTCAGGCTGGAAGTACATTAAGAGTGCTTCACTATACTGAGACTCTGTGGTAGACTGAGTTCCCCGGTTATTCCGTTTGATCTTCACTCAGAGCCCAAAGACTCATAAAAACCTTCGGCTCTCCAACCAGGCAATCATGAACAGAATGATTTCCTCCCTTTAATGTTTCCCTTCCATCCGCAATCAACGCCATTCCCATCCACGCCACTTACTTATGACATACTTTCTGTGATACTAAACCAGTCTCTGAAAAACTGGAGAAAACGCAATAGGAAATCATTTGTCTGAACCTCAGACCTCAAGTTTTCGGTTTTTGCGTCCTTTTCATAATTCGCAAATATGCGTCATGTCATGAGTCATGACAGCAGACATGCCTCTTTATAGCGAGGGTAGTTTTGTAATGATTCATCCAATACAGTATGCGGAACATATTTCCAAATTGCATTGTATAAGACAAAAATATTTGCAGGTAGTCATTTATCAATATTCATGTATTGTTTTTTTTTTTTTGTTTTTTTTTTTTACAAAATCACACCTGCTTTCCAAAGCCAACTTCATATACTTTGCTGCAACAATGCAATGCATTTAAAAAAAATGCTTATGCGACATCTTTAAAAATTCTACTTTTAATTCCAGATGAGTCCGACGGAAAACGATTTTTAAAAATATTTTTGCACTTCTTATATATTTATTAAAACTTTCACTTAAGTACATATGTATATGTAGTTTCCGTATACGGAAACTTTAGCATTTAAAAAAAAATCCATTCAAACGCACAAGGCTCAACAGCTGACTCGAAATCCAGTGTTTCTGTTCACGTGCATTTACTTACAGACACTAGACGCATGCACAAACATTGTATAAATTGAAATAATAGACTTTTAATTTAAAAATTATTACTTTCAAGTTACATTATAAAATTAAAACAATCAATATACTATGTACGAATAGGTATATTCATTAATTCAAATATGTTCATAGCAAAGATCAAAAACAATTCTCGGATAAATGCCTGCATATTTTAGCATTTGTGGAATGCTGAGTCACAGAAATTCAAGATATCTGTATAATATGTTTTTAAAAGCGTCGTTTCTGATTTTAACGTTTCTGGTGGAATAAAATGGATAGCGGCTAACTACGTTTCGAATCAAACAACGTAGAAGCACTAAACATTATAAGCAAGGAGCAAACATTTGTTTGGCTACAAGGCTAGCCTGATTTCTGGAAATTGCATTTAATATTGTACGTATATCTATAAATATTACGAATTGCGCATGCTGCAACTGAAGCCATGCGTCTCTTCTAACCTGAATCCAGACCAAGGCATTTAATATACAAACTCGTGAAACCTCCGAAATGGCCGTTGTCGCAAGATTGCGTTCGATTTACATCTTTCCATTTCTATATTGCCTCCAGAGCAGGAAGCACGGTACTGAACTTGAGGTCTATTTATTCGGAAAGAGTTAAGTTGATATCAGGTGTATGAGTGCAAAGAAAAATAGTCACAATCTTGAATGGATGAATGAACTGAAGTGGGCCTTTTGGTCTTCACATATTTTGAGAAGAGATCCAGTGTGGACAACAGTTCTGTTATTATTATTATTTGTCTTGTTTTCTTTTCTCCGTCTTTATGTACTCGAGCCGTGTGTGAGCTTTCTCCATTCATTCTCTCTTTACATGCATGGGAAAAGGGTTCGGCTGTTGTTCCAATCATTCCAATGACGGCGTACTACGCTCTTACGCAATAATGGATTATGCGTTCAACGCAACCCTTATTAAGGATTCTGACAAACAGACGGAGTGGCTCCCTCCGTTTACTACATGGGAAGAGACGTGTAAGTAAGCGTGACCAGAACCAGAGCCCAGAAACCCTTTTCCAGTTTAGAAAACGGATCTGACTGATCCTTTAGCCCTCACTTTGTACTTTTCCCCTGTTACCATTATTCCAGGATCCGAAGAGAAGAATATGGGATTTCACGCCTTAATTATCTGTAGACCGACTGGGTGGCCTTTGGATCAAATCTCCCATGCCTTTCAATTAATCCTACAATATTTCAATGAAACAGATAAGTATCAGTATTTACAGTGGTATAAACAGACATTTATCAATTACAATGGGTGAGGGTTAAAGAACGTTATAAACATTGTCTGCTTGGGCAAATGCACGGGTTTTTGAAATCCACCCCAATTTTAGCCCTATTGGAAGCAGATTATTTGGAGTGAATTCTTGCATCACACAGAAATAGCAACTCATGTGAATATTTCAAAGAATAATATCGTATTTTAGAAATTTTCTGTACAAAATAATTTTTAGACGTAAAGAATGCTTGCAATGTTAATAAAATCAGTGCACACCCACAACGTTTGACATCTGGACGCAATCCATCCGTCCACTATGTCCTGGTTAACCTCGGAAATGCTCGTATGTACTAAGAACGGTTCAAATATACGCTAAAACGTAAAAATGGCAATATATGCACTACTGTAAAATATGCAGCTAAAACTGTTTATATACAAAATACGTATTTATTTAGGTTTCAAGAAGCTACCCCTTTACAATAAAATCGTGTTAGCCAGTTAAATGTTCGAAATATGTTGAAAAGCATCTTTAGATCTAAGTCGTGAACGATTTTGAAAGTCCAAAACAGTAAATTTCTGGAACTAACTATTTTACTATATATTCGAAGTAGATTAAAACACAATGGTAAACATATCTTCAAAAGGGCCAATTAAGCAGTAAAAGTTCAAAAATATATTAAGAACCTCTAAAGTATCCGACAAAATTGGAACAAAATGAATGCACTAAAACTTTAAAATATACAAAGAAAAATGCAGCATAGCATTTGGTTGTTGAAATGGAACCAGGCCGGTGTGTATCCTTGAGATCTTAGTTTTAATATTTAATCCAAAAAAAATATTTGTTTGCGTAATAATAACCTACCAATTCTTAATATTTAAAATGTTTTCTATTTTTATGTTTAGGACCGCATCCGGGCGGAGCGAGTGTATTCCCTTTACCCGGAACATTTCCATGGGCAGGTGGGCCCCGAGGTAAGCCCCGTCGCGGAATGATGAGACGGGCAGTGTTTTCTGATCTTCAGCGTAAAGGACTGGAGAAGAGATTCCAAATCCAGAAGTACATATCAAAGCCGGACCGGAAGAAATTGGCGGAGAAGTTGGGACTGAAAGACTCGCAGGTTAGTTGACATTTCATGATCCAAGATCCCAAATCTAAGATCCAAGAACCAGAGATTTCTTCTTTTGTGAGGCTGAGAGGCGTCGAGGCAGACAGGGTTTTTACATTGGTTTCTTTGATCTCAGAAGCAGCTCCAACGTCAGAAGCAAGCTTAGGATTTAGGTTGCAAGCTTATTTTTTCCGATGAGGTACTTCTTTGTAACCTCAGGAAATATCAGTTTCACATTCGTGGGATCCACCCTTATAAGCCATTCTAAAATTATATCAGGTTTAGTGCAGTATATACATATTAAAATCCGTATTAAAATCAGATCAGAGGAAAATCAAAGGAATAAGTATTAAAAACAAAATCTGACTTCTTGGATTTAGGTCAATTTTAAATTTAAATTAAATACAACAACATGGTCTATTTATTTATTATTTACTTATTTATCCAAACATATTTCATCACAAACTTCTTGAAACAACGCATACACAATGCAAACGCGTAAATGGTATTTGCAAATTTAGATAATGTTACGTAAAATTACAATTTTCCTATTGTGGAAATATTAAACGCATAAAATATTTTAGGACTTAATTAGTTTTTTGTTCATTTGGTTGACTTTTTCCATATTTTTACGAAAATCAAATATTTTAGGAACTAAAACTGTCATAAGCTACATATATAAGACTTCTACTTGGTTTAAGCATTAAACAAAGAAACTCA